>LPNX010429534.1:707912-732715 GCA_001517045.1 Pseudotsuga menziesii | reverse complement strand
CTCATGAGGCCTTGGAATTCAGCCCCTCACGAGAGACCAGTACAATCAACATTCATAATTTACAAAAATATCTGGGGGGGCTGCGAGAGGGATGTTACAGTAAACTAAGATGTAGTCTATAAAGACGAAAACAATTTTTTCCAGATATTTACTGAATATACTATTCATCATACACAATTTTTTTGGGTGCATTGGTCAACCAGATGACATTACTATAAATTCCTAGTGACCATACCTTGTAAGAAAAGAGTTTTTATGATTATCTTCGTCTTGAATCTGTACGTGGTGGTGCGCGAATCGCAATTCGATCTTTGAAAAGATCTTGGCTCCTCCTACTTGGTTTTTAAACTTGAACATAAATATTTATGCAATCTATAGACGAGAGAGAGAGAGAGAGAGAGAGAGAGAGAGAGGGAGTTGTAAATGATTTTGTTTCGTGAGACAAACCAAGGAGTTATTGCATGAGGGACCTAGATTGCTAAAGGGGATGCCTAATCCTCAAAGGTGTTATGTGTGGAAGGTATTGTGGATCCAAGGGTATGCTATCTAAGTGAGGGTATTGTAGATATATTTATTAGTATTTGGATGAGGATGGATGGATAGATGGGTGATGGATTGAGAAATAGAGTCTTGGAGGTGTTTTCAGTCACCGTGGTGAACTCATAGCTTGGAGTGGATGTTGAATCTCAATATAAATAGTATATTATGGATGAAGTACCTAATATTTTCTACAAAATGTCACTTACATAGTCATTTCTTGGAAATTTATCCCATATAAGTATTTTCTTGTATCTAGTATGTGATGGAATAATTTGTTATTTATTGTTATTTGAACCTTTGATGCTATTACAATTATATCTATGATGGTAAATGTATGTTACATGCTTGTGGATGAAGTTTCATTCTGCTATATTTATATTTTGTATTCCATAAGGATATATCTATTACATATTATGGATTAGAAGTGGATTTTGGGATTGATATAGAATCGATAATTGGTTCCTATACACTATCTATGTTGGTGAGATAATGGAATGGGAAGTGAAAAAATGGTATCAAAGCGGTACTATAGACATGCATTCATAGACATAGTTGAAGCCACACATGATGCGTTGACTCTAGTATCTTGAGAAAATAGTGGTCTCAAATCATTGAAATCACACGGTAAAATCCATAGAGAAATGACATTAAGGAGAAAGGGAAATGCCAGAGAGTGTTTCAATGTCAAGGTTTCCACATGGTGTTCCAAAAACAACAACTCAATAGAAACCCAAATGAATAAATCCTTATAGTGAATGAGAAGATGAAATGTGGTGTGTGGCGGAGGGGGAGGGGGAGGGGGATAGTTTTCAAAGTTTGATATTGTGGGTGAGATTAGTAATACTAAGGAGAAATCTTGACACATGAAAACATCTATTGGATGTTGGATTTTGATATAAGGGTTGATATTGGTAATATTCAGAAGTGTTGATAGATATGATGCTTATGGAAAATAAAAGAAAATAAATTGATTTAACTATGGAAATCAATTTCTCTAAAACATAAATCAACAAAGGTAAATACATCAAAAATTGGTTATCGTATGTCAATAGGTGTTTAAGTTTTAAGATCTTAAACTTTATTCAAAAATTCTTTATTTTGGAATAATTCAATTAACGAAGATAAATGTAACTAAATGCAAAAAGGAAACACACCACAGATCATGAATCCAAAGAAATATTAATCAAGTCAAGCAATGATCATGTACTTGAGCACCATTATTCTACTAGGATCCTATTATAACCATGCTATTTCTTGGCATGTGTTAGGAAACTCTTATTTCCATGAACCAATGCTTTAATAAAAGGAAACCACACTTACATAAAATAAACACTTAGATGAAATAAAAAAAAGGACACCGTTATTTGGAGTGAGCTCAATTCTCGCAAGAGCAAGGTTACAAACTAAACTACAACATCATAAACTTTAATTAAATCTATATAGTTATAGAACTAAAGAATTACAATCCATATGAAATGAAATATGAAGAAATTTTATTGAGTCTATCATTAGTTGAACATTTTCTAGAAGAATCCTCTCCTTGGAATGGAGGAAGAAATATTATTTATTCATATTTATACAATGAAAGATTTCATTGATAGTTATCCATTTAAATGGACCTTTAGTAACTACTAAAAATACAATTTGGTAACACTACAAAATATCGGCAATTGTAGAAGAAATACATCCATATAAACAAACCCCAAATTTCATACTACATATAAACAAATCCCACTTTAACGAAATCCTGATACCAAGTCTTGATTTCATAATCCATCGGAGTTGAATTTTTGTCAACTCGATTGAGCCTCGAAATGCTCCTTGCAATATTCCATGACATTCGAAAGTATCTTGCCAAAAACTTTATGGAGAGAAATGGCTTTAGTCGTTCCCACATCCTCGGCCATTTTCTAGATGTTGTCACTCATACGCAACCTGCACACTCCCCCCAAACAATTCATTACCATTGCTCTTAAAAGTTAGCTTGGACTCATTGGCCAAGGCTACCAGCTAGTCTGAATAAACAAAAATGAATTTCGATGTGTGTTAGCCATGAGAAGTCTTAACGAACTTTTCACAAACCATTAAACTTTAAATTAATAATTTCCAAGCCAACAATGTCAAAAATTTCAATTGATTTATTTTACATTCTAATTATCAATATGGATATTAAGCTTGTGAATCACAAAGACAATATGTTGAGAATTAGGTTATTTTCATTATGATTTACCTATAATGCTTATGAAAAATAAAATAAGATAAATTGATTTAACTATGGAAGTCGATTTCCTGAAACAAAAATAAACAAAGACAAATAGAAGAATAAATTGGGTCTTAGCATATATTCATAAGTGATGTAAATCAGGTTGTAGTTAAACTATGTTAAATTTTTAAGATCTTAAACTTTCTACAGCAATACTTTGTTTTTTAATATGGAACATAATTCAATTAATGACGATTAATAAAATAAAAAAGTAGAAATAAAACGAACCACACTTCATGAATTGAAATAAAGCTTAATAAAGTCAAGAAAGATTCATGCACTTGAACACATTGACTTCATCATATTAACATCTTCTCCAAAAATTTTCTCCTTGGAATGGTCAAGGAAATATTATTTACACATTTCTTTGAAGCTAGAATAGAAAATAATAAATGTATATCCACAACTCTGTCATGTTGTTCACTACCTTGCTAAAAAATTGCAACTAAAAATCAATCCACAATATCGCCAATATATTTGCTAATTTATATTTCCCAAATCTCCACGATTCTTATACATCCAAGACACTTAAGATAATCCCAAACATAAACAATATATTCCATGGGTGAAAGACAAAATTTGAATTTGACACAAAAATCTGATAGTCACATGAATGACAAAAATTTATATATACAAATAAATCTCCCATGAACCACTAAAAAAGGAATAGTCTAATCAAATGGAAAGAAAGTTCCATAAAAGGGATTTAGGGAATTCAATGATCACATACTCACAAAATGATAGACAAATAATGAAGAATACAACTAAAATATATTTTTTTATAAACAAAGAACTAAGGCTTCAATTCAAATTTTTATAAACAACAAATTAATACCACAATTGTTTAAGATTGAGTCGATAAATCTAGCCAAATTAGTAAGACTCTATGGATAAGGAATAATAAAAGACCCAATAAACAATTAGGTCCCATATTTAAGTATATGTATATAGTTGAAGGGTACCAAAAGGATCAAGTAATAATAAAAGACCCTATTAGAAATAAGTTATACTATTTAGGATTTCTATGTATAGATGAAGGCTCCCACTCTAATCAAGGAATAATACAAGATTCGATCATAATTCAAGTATATTATTTAGTAATGCTATATGTATAGAAAAAAGGTGCCAATGGGATCAAGATATAATAAAAGACCCAATCAATAATCAAGTCTACTATTCAGGAATGATATATGTGTAGTTGGAGCAAAATAGAGGGATTAAAAAATTATAAAAGACCAATTGAGAAAACAAACAAACAACACTAATCTTATTCATAATAAACTAAATCATACCATGCCCCCATGAAAAATTATTATGTAATTATGTCAAATCATGCACATTAAGAAAAACTATTTTCACAAAAGAGACATAAAATTCCGCAGTACATTTTTTTGGACATGGCATCAATAACATTTTGGATCAAAGAGGAAAATACTATCACATTGGTTATATCATTGACACAAAATTCAAATATTGTAGTGCCTACTATTCCAAGAATCAAACCTCATATATAAATAACTTACCTAAGAAACAAAAGAGTATCCCAACAAAAAAAGGAGTTAAAAGAAGCAATTGCAATACTTATCATAACTTCATAAATCCAAATACCATTGGAGAATTTGTTGGAAAATATTTACAAAATGGTTCAACTAAATGTTTCAACTAGACCAAATAATAGTCATTGATGTTCAATCTTGACCATAGTATAAGAACTTAATGAATCCAAGCAATACAAAAGTAGACTAAAGTTTTCAAAACAGATTCTCTATTACAACAAACCAATATACTATCGCATAGAAACATAAAAATATATATGTTTTTTTTCCACCACCGCTCTCAATATTCCTATCTTTCTAATGCCCATTGATTTTCAGGCCTAATTTCCTCCTCCTCTTTAGGACTAAAGTCATTCTTAATGTTGAAAGTTTTCCTTATTTCTTCAGGGGTCATCCCCCTCATTATATTCGCCACATTTTGGCATGTCAAATCAAGCATATTCTTTATGTCGAGATAATTTGCAGCCGGCACAAACCCAAAATCTTGATAAGCCAAAATTTCCATAAAATTTACATAAAATATAGATCTTGGACCAAAAAACACGTACACAACATTACTAGGAAAACACAAAAAAATATTGTAGAAATGAGAGCATTTGAGTAATTATACATTTAATAAAAATAATTCAAGAATATTCAAATACACTGAAATAAATCATCTAGCTAAGATTGTTGAAATAATACTAGAAATTTTTAAGATAATAGAAATATGCTAATGTGGCATTCATATATTGAGAGGGTTGTCCCCAACATAGGTTTCATTCTTCATGTGATCCACTTCACTATAAAGGCATTATAAATCAAAGGGATAGAGGCTAGGAGAAATTTGGTAGAGATTACTGAATCATAAAATAAAAAGTAATAAAAAAATTAGTTCTTAAGAGAAATGTAGCATGAGTAAAGTGTATGTTCACTATTGAGGTCAATATATTCTACAAATATTGACCATGTGTTTCATTAGTGAATTCTTGGTTGACTAAGGAATGAGCCCACCTTGAAGGTCGAGGTAGCTTTATTAGAATAGACAACCATGCTAAAGATTTCTAGAAATAAAATTCTATGATATTCTAAATTTAGAAGACCTAGTATTTCTATTTCCAATAATTTACAACATTTATACTTTGGTAAATCCATATAAAAATTAGCTCTTTCAAAAAAACCTCCTCGAACTATCTAAAGAATAAAAAACTCAAATTTTATACAACATGCAAATAAAATTTTAAAAAATAATGCTTGAATGGCTTGCCCATAAATATATAGAAACCTTCGATGCACCATTTGTCACATCTCCACATTCATTAGTTTAAAAACAATATAATCATAGGGTCTAGATAATTTCATTTTCTTTGGTAACGCCTTTTATGAATGAAAACTAGACATACCTTTATTTAATAAGTATTCCATCCTATACAAGAGTTATTTCTAATTAAAAAACTGATAAGGAGATTTTCCTGTACATGTGCCTTTAGCCTTACTTATCTCCAAAAGAAAAATATTTAAGTACCATGTTCTGCAACCCAACATATTATACTCAAAATTTACATAGCAACATATTATACTCAAAATTTCCATAGCATTACAATTTAAGTGAGCTCGTAAAAGACTTTAAATCCAAAATCCATCCTTTTATTAACCGATTAAACTAGCATTGTAAAGAGACAGATCATGACGCATAAAAGGATTACTAATTACAGGAGATAAGATACCATTTAATGGAACTCCTACCCAATCATAATAACAAAAATATTAAAGAAAAATAAACACATAGCGCAAACATGAAAGAGACACCAGAGTACGCACCCAATCTTGGATTACATCCCCCATACTTTTTCTATCTTCTCTGCAGACTCTCTCACCAAGAGCATCTCTCTAATAAAGCTACAAGAACTTGGTAATGAATCAAGCTACATCAAATCTCGGTCTTTTAGGAAATGTACTAATAGAATAAGGATTGCAACAGACTCTAGGTCGTAACCTTCCCTTAGCTTGTAAGGCCAGAATATGAAGACCTAGTTTAAGAATAAGATGTCGCCCCTACAACCTGGTCAATTCACAACAATAAGTTATATGTAAGCAACATAAATTTTATACAAGGACTCAACTCCATTGCCAGTCCTTCCTCCAATTTGCGCAGACCATAAACAATGGAGGCATGAGCTTGTATCTACTTCAAATAATATACTAATCAAAACAGAATATAACCAAATAACTTTAGCGACTGGGCTAAGTATACCTGTATTCTAAAATCTGATAAAGAGTTATAGGACCCTACAGAGTAGTATCACAAACTATTTCATAAAAGAGCGTCTATTGAAGAAGTCAGTTATTCTTTTGCCAGTGGCTTCTGACAGTGAGCTAGTAAAGCGATTTTTCCTTCTCCTATTCCTAAAAGGATGGGTATGGTCGTGGTTTACTGGAGGTTTATCCACTTCATAAAAATGGTCCACGGATTCACAACACAGTACCCTAAGCATGTAAGAAAACGCGAGAGGCATTTCTAGTGTACTTAGGTGTATGACCGATTGCCAAGGAGAAACTTCTTGCAAGCTGTCGTCAGCCCACCAACTTAGGCAAGGAAATTCAAAATAAAAAGGGGTAAAAGGCATATTCTAGACCAAATTTTAATGATTCCATAGTTCACAGCGCAGGGTTATGACTCCCTTATGTTTTCCCAACCCTGTCTGTCAGATCAATACGCACCCAATCATACCTCTCGAGCTATCAATCAGATATTCGTCCAGATAAAACACTGTTCATAATTGAGATCATATATTCTAGGTTCGAGATATCAAGATTTGGTATTGCTTCAAAATAAAATTCAATCAACTAAAGGAAACGTACTTCAATTTTTGAATCTTGGCAAACAAGTTATTTATACAGGTAGAAGAAAACGTGGACAAGGAAATCGCATAACCCACTCTAGAGATATGAATCCGAGATTTATCAACATCATCACAATCGATAGAAGGAAAATCGCATACTCCTCTTTAAGTTAAAGAATCTGGGACCGCATGCACCCTACAGAGCTTGCCAATATTGATATTTATAAAGGAAAGCATATAATGCTTTTATATAATCCAAGTCTAAACGCATAGCGAACAGGGACATGACGCAACAACTAGGTTCAGAATGATTTCACAATATGAAATGCAGACATTGATCCACATCTAAGGCACACGTTCTCCTTCGGTATCAAACACAGCCACATTTCATTACTAACAAAGGGCCTACATCAAAACTTGAAGGTTTTTAGTCACAGAAAAGGAGCATACATGACAGAATCTAGATCAACACCCATACCTGCTCCTGATGAAGGTAGCGGATAAATGCCCTTCAACCAGTTCATCGCAGAACTTGGAAGAGAAAACGCCCTGAATGTGCAGACTGCGATATTCCTCGGCCAGTCGACCTCGGGATGGGTTCAAACAAAAATGTGCCCGTGATAACTCAGATCTAAACCTCCACTGGATACAACAACATTTACACTCGGCAAACAAAACGGGATTCTTTTCCAAGAAACCATGGGCAGAGGTCTTCCTCCACAGTACTTACCGTTTCTAGTAAAGCCTCCACAATATGCGTCTATAATTTAGGGTAGAATAAAAGCACCAAAATCAACGTCTCTCCACAGTTTAATGTCAGTAGAGGGAATTAATTACACCTCCATACTCAGTGACCGTAAATCAAGTAGTGGTTTCCACCATCATCTCTTATTACTCTAGGAAAAATCAATCATCAATAAGTGATATTCTATATGTAATAATATATATATATATGAAGTTGTTTTCTATATATATATATATATATATATATCTATAAAGCTCCATCATTTTATATATTGTTCTTTTATATATATGTCTATATATCTCATGAAATTTAGTTCATTATGAGTGCTCGGCTACTGCATGTAATGTTCTTATATATACTATACATATATATAATGTAATGTTCTTATATATATACTGTAAAATAATACTCCATTACTATATATATAATGTTTTATATATATAGTACCTAAAATTCCTCTCAGTGTAAGTGGTGAGTGATTATTTATATGCTCTTATATATAACAAACATATCTCTTTCTTGCCAATACCCATGGTCAAGTGTGGTAAGGTGAGGTAACCTCTATGTGACATCCATGTTTTCCTCTATTGTTTACCTTTCCTTCGTAGATTATTTTCCATTTAACTTGGGTGATGTATTTTGGTTCTCCTAAATCCTAAATCCATAGATTTAGGAATTAATTACCTACTTACTAAGGTTTTACTGGTGGGACCTTGGCCTTGAGCTCCTCACCAAAAAACATTACAGTAACAATGAACTATTATAAAAATATTTAAGGATTATAAGGGGATATTACACCATTTTTTCTCACTATATGAAAATAAAATTTTGAAAACAATGCTTTAATTGCTTGCCCATAAATATATAGAAACCTTAAATACAAATATTTGGCACACATTTCATTATTTAAATTGTTCTTATTTTGCACACATTTCATATTTCATTATAACCAAATCCAAAATTTCATACTACATACAAAAAAACAAAAAATAAAGATTTCAATATTTTTCCTTAAAATATACATAGAAAACCTTTAAGATGAATACACAAAGACAATACTTTATGATACTCTATAAAACGTTGTATAAGAATCATCCCAAAATTGAAACCATATGATTGGATGCCTTAAAAAATAAATAAATTAACCTCCAAATCTAATATAAGAAGTCAAATGGGTCAAAACATAGGGCTAGCTAGAAACCATACTTATGACTCCGCTATTACACTTTCTTTTAGAGTACTTAGCTATATACATACACGATTATGTCTAATGTAATATTTTTGTGGGTTAACAATCCAATATCTTATAGGGACTAGAAAAGATATCGACGAGACTCTTATTAACACTCTCCAAAAAGAATAAAATAGTTACAAAGTTGTGGTTACTGATAACCATTTAGTCCAAATAGATTAAAAAAAGCCCTAAAAAAGTTAATAATACTAATTGTCTATTCCAAAAATTCATCAACAATTAACAAGATTTGAGAGTCTCTAAGTTAAGGTGGATGGGATAAAAGTTCACTTCCTAAAGGATTCCCAAAAGATGCAAATTGGTTAAATAAAAGACCCTCAATGCAAATGAGTTTAATGAACACATATCCACAATTTTAGAAGAAATGAATCTATATAAGAAAACCCCAAATTTCATAATTAAAAAAAAATAGTGTTTTCCACTAAAATATCTCAAGAAGAACTTTAAGATCACTACATGAAGACAAGGCTTAATGGATACTCCATCAAACCCTCTAAAGGGGTCATCCCAAAATTGTTCTAAAGAAACCATATAAGTGGATGTTTTCAAAAATAAATAAATAAACCTTACAATCTAATATAAGAAGTCAAATGAGTCAAAGCATAGGGCTTCTTAGTAATCCAACTTATGTCATGCCTATGACACTAGAGTTTTTCTAGTAATTAGCTATATACACCTATGAGTATGGATAATGTAATATTTTGTTGTGGATTAACACTCCAATAGCTCATAGGGACTATAAAAGATATGATACTCTAAATCACCCATCCCAAAAGGAATTGGTAAAAGTACTTACAAGGTCCACTATCAAGGTTAATGGTAAAAAACCTTTGGGGCCAACCCAATATGCCTTTCAATTAAGATAGGTTCTACTCTTTTTCTCTTCAACGAACTTTTCCCGAACGATATACCAACTAGTCTTAATAAACAGAACGTGTATGAGCAAATAGAAATCTGAGCGAACTTTGCCCAACGATATACCAGCTGGTCTAAATAAACAAAAACGTGTATGACTGAAGAAAAATCTGAACGAACTTGGCCCGAAGTTACACTACTGAACGAGCTTGGCCCCAACTTGGAACAAATAGAAGTCTGAACGAAAGATCTCTAGGATTTTATTTATTTATATAGTTGAGTATTATACTGAACACCACATGTGGCCTTTTGATTTTTTTTTTTTAACTAGGTGAGTATAACCCCCAATTTAGCACACTTTGATGTTATTTTAATTATATGTTTTTTAATTTTTGTTTTTTTCAACTTCGTTCAACAAAGAATAACTTTTAGGATTTTCATGTTTTATAATTTTTACCCTATTCCCTATTAGCCTCAAAAATATGGTATACATACCTTCCTCAAAAGGCCCTATTATGGTGGACATACCATAGTCTCTGCCAATTTACCTATGAAATGATCCCTTTAAATATGGAAAGAAAAAATATTGCTACAATCCTAAGAGGCTAGTAAGTTCATCCTTGCTGGTAAGTTCATGACTTTATCCAGCTAGGTGAAGTAGTCAAGTGCCACAATGACCTAGTGGTAACCATTTGCTAAAGGAGGTTGCATGTCATAATGTCAATGGCCCATTTTGAAATGGACCCACACTCCTTACGGGTAGATGAGCACACTTTTTTTTCATATATATTTGACAAGATTGACATGTTTTGTAATGTCCCAAAAAATTGAAAATAAAAAAAAATTATTAGGCTAAGTAAGTGGACATTATTGGACTTGCGCAAAGTATCGTACTCCTCGTAAGAAGAACGTCCTGCTTCCTTACTTCAGTTATAATTATTAGTGTGTTTACTTATGATGTCATACAGTTGGTTATTAAGTTATTCTTATGGTTGTACATTGCTTTGTGGGTTAATTACTTTTCTTATGTACTTCATTAATTTCAACATGTGTTTACTGTTATATATATGGTTCTAACTTAACTTTGTTCTTGGAACCAAAGTGGGTGGAGTGGTGGGACTAGTTTTGCTAGTGACCCGGAGAGGTAATAGTTTTTACTTGTCTAGCTAGCTTGCTTAGTTCTATTGAAATAATGCGCCTCTTCCATTTTACATGCAGGTTCCTATAGTGTGGGTAAAGATGGCTAAGGAGTGAAGAGAGTTGGATCACTAGCCGCTTGTACTTATAGTTCTATCCTACTGACATTGAATTTCTGTTTTTATTAGACTTTGTGTTAGTGACGACGTCATCACCGCACTTATTATTTGTATGACTAACATTTATTAATTACGTGGAACTTATTATTCATGGTGTAAATATTAAGATGTGTTCATGTCTTAACATTCTTTTATTATGTTTTTAATTTACTAAATGCAATAACATATACTTTTATTATTCTTAACACTTTTATCTTATTTGTTAAAGACCAATCTTGGCTTTATAAATAACAACATTGCCATGGCATAGTGTGTATGTCATGGTCCTAGGCTTAGAGCATAAGGAATTTGATAAGCATGGTTCTAAGTCTTAGAGACTAAAGTATGCAATGTATGGGATACTTATGCCTTGTATTGATTTGGGGTGGCGATTTTAAACCATTGCAGATGGGGTTTATAACTATGCATGAGATGGAGACATTCGATATTGTAACGCATAAGAACTATAGAGAAGTGGGTTTGGAAATCATTAATGGACAACAGCTTGGCACCTTTAATGCACGTTTAAATGTGTGCCAGCCCAACTTAGGGCTTGGCTCCACGATGGGGTTTCGTCATTTGCAATGTAGATGCTTAACCTTTGCTCTTACACAATATTGAGAACGTGACTTCCATGAGGATGACAAGCATGAGAAATGTTTGGGTTTCACAACATTCATTGTTTGTTTGTAGCTTACTGAACAATTTCATACTTATTATTATCATTATCATGTTGTGGTTGCAGGTTACACGGATGGCGAGGAGAGGCATGGTTCATAGTATGAAAGCAAGCCGTGAGCAAAGACATACCTTACGGTGAGCCTGTTAACAAGTCTCCATTTGTCACCTATTGTCTTTATGGTTGAGACTCTATTTTAACTCATCGCTGGTTGGGGTTTGCTTGATTCTGGTTCCAATAGATGCATTTTAGTTTGGGGTTTGACTCTCTGAAAGAACTCTTCGTTTTTGGGGCAGGGACACACTTGGGGTTTGTTGTGTGGTTTCAATGGCCTTCAAGGTGGAGTTTATAATGTAATGGAATGTATTTAAGATGGTGATTTTAGCACTGGAGGGAAACTTGGTACCTTTGATAGGCTCTGTGTGTATTTTATACTTCGTAATTTGATTTATGTTATGTGATCACGTCGCACCATTTCTTGCAATGGCACAATGGCCAAAGAAAAAAACTGGGTAAATTTGGTTATGGATTTATACAGATGTTTATAAATGTATTTATGTTGCATTCATTTAAATTGTTATTATACCTATGTTTTAAGTTGCATTCTCCTTTGTTTGTTGGACTCTTTAAGTAGATGACTAAACAGTGAGCGCTGATGGATTTTGGGGCCACACTGTGAATGGATTTGGCACTCACTGTAACATCCCTGGCCCTCTGACCAGCGAAGAGGATGCTACCACACTATGATATAAGCCGGGAAACTAGCACCATGAAGATTTAAATAACTAAAAACTGACAAACTAAAATTCTTTGAAGTAAAACATGCAGAGATGCATAATTATTAAGCATATAGCGAAAGCAAAACCATACATTCAAGCATTCAACAAGTTCATCATGATTCACTAGACATCACATCTAATTACAGAGATGGAATAGTCAAGAATACTTATGTTATGCAGTATTCGTCCCGCAACCGACTACGTGGCTGCAACGTTCCACCTAACCATAGGTCAGTGTGCTCCTTAATATCTCAACAACACTGCCACCCCCGAGCTGGGCATGATTTCCAAAGGAATAAGCAACAAGAAGGCTTACACATAGCCAAGAATACACAAATCAGCAAGCCAAGATAGTCCGAAGACCAACCACTGCATACACGGAGCAAAACAAGCGGTTCACAGCTCGGGCAAGGAAATCTAATTCTTGAGTCATTCTTGGACCTATCGTGGCCAGAACGTGTTAATAATAGCCAGATCCAACCCAAAATGAAAAATAACCCACATCAAACCACAAATCATGGGGAAAACAGTAGCCCCAATCTCAACATTGAAACAATGGGAAATACACAGCCCGAAATAGAAGAGGTGATCAGACTCTTAGCTTGGGTAGGGAAAACATATACACAGACCAAAAAATCGGTATGGAAACACACCCCCACAGCAGAAATCATGAATGGATCCTTCACACGGACATCATGGATGGCAGAAAACGGCTCCCCAGCTTACTGCGTGAGGAAAATAATGAAGAGTCCCAGCCTGTGCGTGAGGAGAAAGGAGCGACTGTCTCTCCATGTGGATGGAAAAAATGGAGGAATGGGAGAATGTAATTGTTTGCCTCCTTTCCCACATGAAGAGAGAGTCTGCTGGTGGAGTGTGCGTGTGGGTAAGGACTGATAGTCCTGCCACACACCACTGCCCAACAATAACTATCCCAACTAATCAACATAAGTTTTAATGTGGTAGTTGATTGATGAGACAAGGAAAGGTGAGTGGGTCAAAAGGGTGGGTGACAACTAAATGGGTTTAACAGGTGACACATGGCTCTTTCCCATTGGCCCAGGGTTTAATAATCCCCCCTCCTTATCCTTAGGAAACTCATGCACTTTTCATCATGGTTGCATTGACGTAGCTGGTTGGGGTTTATTTTAATTAAAAATGCATATTTACATGATGCCAAAACTATAAGGTGTTAGATAGCACGATATACCATCGGCAAGTATCCCTATTTCCATAACATACAGAACCAAATCGATGGTGGGGCTTTTGCCTTTAACTCCACACCACGATGAATTACAAAATATACATCATGTATCTTTAAATGAAAACAGGGTCAAAACCGGGGTATTACAATCCCCTCCCCCTTAGAATAACACCGTCCTTGGTGTTCCAATACATATACAATTTGCACATCAAACTTAAAAAATTTTCAGATCTGTCCCACGTTCAGTTATTTAAATGAACTTTTAGGACCAATTCCCCCGGCTTCCACAAACTTCTTTTGCTGGTTCTCGGCTTTCAGCTTATCCCGAAGCCTAGGAGCTTGTGGTTGTTTCCCTATTCATGTTCCCTCGTTTCCCTATTCATGTTCCCTCATTGGGCAGTCCGAGTGTAAATGATGTCCTCCGCGTTCCCAGCATTTCACTGGATGCTTCATCTTTACCTGCTCAATTTCCTTTGAGTCTTCATGCCTGGACCATTTCTTAACGGGTCGCTTGGACGAATGTCCCATCACTGATCCACCTTCCTTTCCTTTGCCGATTGCTCCCAGAAGACTTTTTACCTCCCTTTGCAAACCAATACAGTCTTGCAAAATATGGTGGTTCATTTCATTCTGGCTTTTCTGTATCTTGAGCATCTCCCCAAGATTTTCTTGGGTCTTGGAAATCATTTGAAGGAGACTTCCAGCCAAGTGCAGCAACTTTTGATCTGCTTCCATGATCAATGTGCACCACCAGGTTTCGCTTTTCTCACCTGTGAAATGCACCATTGAAATTCTGTAAGGCCAAGTGTAATGTAGACATTAAAATTAGTCAGCTAACTGCCCAATTGGCATGGCACTCCAAGTCTAATCAATGAGACTTTCATATATTTCATTCCTTCCCAACAGGCACATGAGCTCATTCATGTCCATTTTTGGGCAGGGAGTTAACCATTCTAGCATTCACAAATTACTTTAAGAAAATACACACATTCCATTTTCAGTCATACATGCATTCAACAATATTTTGTTTTCACAATGCATATATATATATATATATATATATATATATATATAATTAATTAAAAGGGCAAGAGTTTCAACTAGACCAAATAATAGTCATTGATGTTGAATCTTGACAATAGTATTTGAAGAACTTAATGTATCCAAGCAATAAATACATGGATTAATGTTTTCAAAACAAATTCTGGATTACAACAAACCAATACACTATCACATAGGCACATAAAATTATATATGTTTTTTTCCACCACCCCTCTCTAATATCCCTATAATTCGAATGCCCATGGATTTTCATGCCTAATTTCATCTTCCTCTTCAGGACTAAAATCATTCTTAATGTTGAAAGATTTCCTTATTTCTTCAAGCGTCACCCCCTTCAATATATTTTCCACATTTTGGCATGTCAAATCAAACACATTCTTTATGTGGAGATAATTTGCAGCTTGAACAAGCCGAAAATCTTGATAAGCCAAAATTTCCATAAAATTTACAAAAACTATAGATCTTGAACAAAAAACCACATACAAAGCATTACTAAGAAAAACCAAAAACATATTGTATAAATGAGACCATTTGAGCAATTATGCATTTAATAAAAATATTTCAAGAATATTCAAATACAATAAAATAAGTCATCTAACTAAGATTTCAAATGTTTAAATAATAGTATAAATTTTTAAAATAATAGAAAAATGTTAATGTGACATTCATATATATAGAGGTTTGTCCCCAAGACAAGTTTCAATCTTGATGTGAACAATTTCATTATAAAGGCATGAGAAATCAAAGGGGTAGAGGCTAAAGAGAAATTCTGTAGGGATTAGGGAATCATAAACTTACCAATAATACAAAAATTAGCTCTTAAGGGAATGTTTCTCATATATGAAAATAAAAAATAAGCAAAAATTTAGTTGTTAAGATAAATGTTTCTCATATACACAAATCATGAGTAAAGTGTATGTTCACTATTGAGGTCAACATATTCTATAAATCTTGACCATGTGTTTCATTAGTAAATTGCTCATTAGTCAAGGGATGAGCCCACCTCGAAGCTCCAAGTTACTTTAGTAGAATACACAACCATGGGAAAGATTTTTAGAACTAAAATACTATTATATTCTAAATTTAGAAGACCTAAGATTTCTATTTTGAAAAATGTACAACATTTACACTTTGAAAAATACATATAAATTTTCTAAACCTCATGATTGCATAAAAATAAGAATTGTGGAATAAAATATGGAAATTAAAATCACTTATAAACAACAAAATGGAACTAGAAATGAGTATCTAAAAGTCACCTTTTTCAAAAAAACTTCTCAAAATATCCAAAGAATAAAAGAACTCAAATTTCATACAACATGCAAATAAAATTTTAAAAAACAATGCTTTAATTGCTTGCCCATAAATATATAGAAACCTTAGACACAAAGATTTTTCTCACTATATGAAAATAAAATTTTTAAAACAATGCTTTAAATTCTTGCCCATAAATATAAAAAAAACATTAAATACAAATATATTGCACACATTTCTCTATTTAAATGGTTCTTAAGTAACCATTAAAAATAAAATTTAGAAACACTATAGTTTTGTTCATAAAAAATATCCAGAAATTTAGAAGAAATGCATCCATAAAAGCAAACCCCAAATTTCATACTACATGTAAAAAAACAAAAAATCAAGATTTCAATGTTTACCCTTAAAATATATATGGAAAATTTTTTAGATGAATACACAAAGACAACACTTCATAATACTCTACCAAACCTTGTAAGAGAATCATCCCAAAATTGTTTTAAACAAACCATATAATTGGATGCCTCAAAAAATAAATAGATTAACCTCCAAATGTAATATAAGAAGTCAAATGGGTCAAAACATAGGGCTCGCTAGAAACCACACTTATTACCGGCCTATGACACTTTTTTTTCGAGTACTTAGCTATATACACACATGATTATGTCTAATGTGATATTTTTTTGTGTGTTAACACTCCAATATCTTGTAGGGGCTAGAAACGATATCCATGGGACTCTTATTAACACTCTCCAAAAAGAATAAAATAGTTACAAAGTCTAGGTTAATGATAACCATTTAGTCCAAATGGATTGCAAGAAGGCCTTAAAAATTGATCAATACTAATTGTCTATTCCAAAAATTCATTAACAACCAAAAAAATTTGAGAGACTCTAAGTTAAAGTGGATGAGATAAAACTCCACCTCCCAAACAATGCAAATGGGTTAAATAAAACACCCTCAATGCAAATGAGTTTAAAGAACACATATGCACAATTTGAGAAGAAATGCATCCATATAAGAAAACCTCAAATTTCATATAGACAAAAAAGAGTTAGTGTTTTCCCCTAAAATATCTCAAGAAGAAGTTTAAAATCAATACATGAAGACAACGCTTAATGGATACTCCATCAAACCCTATAAAAGGGTCATCCCAAAATTGTTCTAAAGAAACCATATAAGTGGATGTTTTCAAAAATAAATAAATAAACCTTTAAAATCTAATATAATAAGTCAAATGACTCAAAGCATAGGGCTCCCTAGGAATCCAACTTATGTCATGCCTATGACACATGAGTTTTTCTAGTATTGAGATATATAGACTCATGAGTATGGAAAATGTAATATTTTTTGTGGATTAACACTTCAATAGCTCCTGTTTTTATGTCGGGAATGGGTGGAGAGTTTTGAGGGTTTATTCTTTGTGAGGCTGGTCAACGGGTGGCTAGGCTGCGCTGGTCTGCGCGCACTCATTGGCTCAGGGCTTCCTGGGAGGGGCATGGAGACCCTGGCTCGGTGGGAAGAGAACAAGAACCAAGAAGGGAGAAGTCAGATGATAGGGGGGACAGGATCGCGAGGCACACATGAACTAGGTCAGGAAAGAAGATAGGCCTTGGGGGCTATTTTATGAAGACCACCACCATCCCAGTGATTCAAATCAAATTTGAGACAGTTAGAGGTAAGATCAAACTATGGAAGGAAAAGGCGCTGATCAAGAAATTTGCGAGGATATGGCCAAATGAGAAAGATCTGGTTAAGTGGATAAACAATCTGTGTAACCCTAAAGGGCATTATGAATTACATGTGGGATCAAAGGGTTTCTTCACCATTATCTTTTTCAACTAGGAAGAGAGAGATAGAGTCATGGAGGGAGGCTCTTATTTCTTCTTCTCAGCTGGGTTATACCTTCATCCATGGAAGGAACATTTTAACCCAGAAACATAATACATGATGGTTTCCCGAGCCTGGATTCACCTCTTCTCACTTCCAAGTGAGTACAGGGATTTGGACACTCTGAAGTACATCGGAAACACCCTTGGGGAGTTCATAAAAGTAGCATAACACACTAAGGTCCAAAGGTATACCTCCTTTTCCAGGATCTGCATCTATATGGACCTTTCCAAAGAACTCCATGCAGCAATCAGTTTAAATTGGGAAGATGAGGAATGGATCCATCCCATAGACTATGATAAACTCCCCTTCTAGTGCCAGCACTACCATGACTATCGTCACCTTGGGAGGACCTGCCCCAAACTAAGCCCAAAGAAAAGGATATAGAAGAGGATGGGTTCATACAAGTTAAAAATAGATGAAGAAGCAAAGGCGGAGGAAGACCCAAAGAAAAAAGGAGCAAGTGACAAAGGAGCAACAAGTGACAAAGGAGCAGTGATCCAAAAACCCCTTCGAGGTGTTGGGGGGGGGAGATTGAGGACAGGGACATCACAAAACAAAATTCTGCCACAAAATAGTAGGAAGGCTTGATCAAAACCCTAGAAGAGGAGGGTGTACAGCAGATGGAAGAGATAGAGGAGAACGAAAGGGACGATATGGAACTAGTCAAGCTAGATCTGGATGCGATTGAGGAAGAATGTGGGAAGAAAGGCAAGGGTTATGTCTCTCGACGTCAGATCAAACTTCTTCAGAAGGTAATCATAAGAACCAATGCCCATGAGAGTCTAGGGATTGACCCAGATTTGTAAACAGGAAGTAAGAGGAAAACTTCAGAAGAAGAGTTAAGAAGAGGACGAAAGATGAATAAGCAACGCATTGTTATGGTGGGAGTTAGACTCATTGAATTTGGCCAATATCCTACGATTAAGGAAGCCTTATATGAAGTCAATAAGCGGTTTAAATGAAGATCATATCATGGAACATAAGGGGATGTAGAAACCCCAAGAAATGGAAAACAATAAACAAAAAAATCAAGCAAGAAAACCCAGATATCCTTTTCGTTCAAGAAACTAAATGTAGCCTTGAGGGCTTGGAGAAAATTAGGGATAAAATTTGGAAAGGAAGTCAACTAATGGCGCTAGATGCTACTGGACAATAGGGTGGAGTGGCAATTCTCTGGCATCCAAGGGCTGTGGAACTCTCAGAATGGCGAGCAAAAATGTTTTCTCTTATGGCAAACTTTTGCATTATTGATTCGGGAGTGAGGGGCTCTATGGGGAATGTTTATGGACCTAGCAGCTTCCGTGAGAAGTAGACCTTCATTTCCTTTCTCAATTGACTCAAGGAACAAATTGACGCTAGAAATTGGGTGCTCATAGGGGATTTCAACCTTATTTCCAACCTCGGGGAAAATAAGGGGGGAGGAAGAATTTTGGATAAATATCAAGAAGCCTTCTATGAATTTCTTGCTTAGAGCTCCCTAGTGGACCTAGAGATAGGAAACGGGTGATACAATTGGAATAATAAGAGGGGGGGAGCACCTGGTGGCATTGCTCCTTGATCGATTTTTGGTGTCAAAGAATATTATTCACAGTACAGGGGAAATTCTGGCTGATGTTCTCCCTGCAGCAGGCTTTGACCATTGGCCCATCTGCCTTTCCTGGGATTGGTCAAGATCCTCCATGGGTAAGCCGTTCTATTTTGAACAGTTCTATTTGGAACATAAATACTTTAAGGACCTTGTTAATCAATGGTGGCAGGAGTTGGTTCTCCCCTAGGAACAGTTATGTATCATTTTCAACAGAAACTCAAGGCTCTGAAGGCCAAAATCCCTATGTGAAATAGGGAGGAATTTGGGAACATCTTTGAGGACAAAAAAGGTTGTTATGTGAGCTCGACCTCATAAATAGAAAGGGCATGGAAGAAGTTTGGGATGAGGACATGAAGGCCAAAGAGAAATACCTAATGAATCAAATTGAGGCTAGGGAAAGGTAGGAAGGAATATTCTAGAAACAAAAAGCGAGGGTTAAATGGCTGTAGGAGGGAGAAAGAAATATCAAATTCTTCCATAACTCCGTGATTCAAAATAGGAGCTGTTGTAGAATCCAGAAACTAAGAAATGGGATGGCAGTAAAGTGGAAACCACACGGGAGATAGAGGCATATCTCACGCAACATTTTTCTGAGATTATTAATGATGATGGAGGGGATAGAGGTAGGGATATCGGAAAAATCACAATCCTAATTCCTATGGTAGTTACTGGAGAAAACAATGAGATGTTGAACAAGATAGTGGTGATGTAGGAGGTAGAGGAAGTAGTCAATCAAATGACCCTAGGGAAATCCCCAGGCCCGAATGGATTCACATTAAATTTCTTCCATTAGTTCTGGGATCTTGTCAAGGAGGAGGTCCTTAACATCGTGGAGGAATCCAGAAACAAGAGGGGAGTCCTCAAAGCCTTTAATGAAACCTTCCTAACCTTAATCCCCAAGGAGACAAGGAAGAATAGTCCGGACAAATTTTGACCGATAGCTTTATGTAATGTCATCTACAAAATCATCTCCAAGATAATTGCTAACCGTCTTAAACCTCTCCTTCCCAAGCTTGTTAGCCCTCTGCATTCGGGATTTGTGGAAGGAATACAAATTTTGGATTGGTTCATTCTTTTTCATGAGGTGCTTCACTTGCTCAAAATCACGGGGAAACCAGGTATGATGATCAAACTTGATATAGAAAAGGCTTATGATAAGTTAAATTGGCAGTTTATGGAGAAAATGTTGGAGACCTATGGCTTTTGTCAGGGATGGGTGGAATGGGTCATGGTCTTAGTCACAACTCCCTTCTTTAACATTATTCTTAATGGGTCCCAGACTATTACTTTCCATCCCACTCACGATATCAGACAAGGTGATCGTCTGTCCCCTTTCCTCTTCATCCTTATGGCTGAAGGCTTGAGTCACCTTATCATGTTCTAGGCAGAGAGAGGAGAAATCAGAGGGTTCAAAGTTTGTGATGGAATGGCACCTCAGACTCACCAGCAATGTGTAGATGATACTATTCTCATGGGGCACCCTTCAGTACAAGAAGCACAAATCTTCAAAAATATCTTGAACCTATTTGCTAAGGCCTAAGGCTTGGATGTCAATCCGAACAAGTATCAGGGATTTTTTGTGAACAACTCCCCAGCTACATAGAGGAACATCTTATGGATCCTGGGTTTCTCAGAAGGATCCTGTTAGTTTTTCAACATTTAAGCTAGCATTATGATAAGATCTTTTCACTGAGAGAATAACAAGCACAGCAATCACATAAGCACATCACAAGAGACAAGAGACACAAAGCTTTTAGGAGGGGAAACCATAAATGGAGAAAACCCCTCAACTTCCTCTAAGATAGTATCACCACAAGATGTGATCCCAAAACAGTAAGATGACCTCCCTTCACAACAGCAGCCTTCTGTCTTCTGTCAAGCCCAAGAATTTCCTTCTCCAAAAGTGCGCCACACTTGAGAGAGCAAGAGAGCTAATTCACAAGTGATAAATAGAGAGACTCTCACTCTCTATTTATATTCTTCCGTTGACTTGAAGTGCACTCAACCTAATAATTGCTACTCGAGCCTACACCTTAATTAGTGTATAATAACCCAAGTGCCCCTAAATAGTGGGGACTTACCCAATGACTTGATATGACTTGTTTACATTATAATCCTCCCAATCGGAACAGTGGGGCATGACCACATGACTCAAATACATAATAGAAACATCCCGGAATAAAAATCGGGTTACAATATATGAAATATATAGAAGAATACATTCCGAAGTTACATATACATCAACACTCCCTCTTAACTAGGAAGGTATTCTTTCGACACAATTTTCAGCACTGGTATTCTTCTCTGTATCACTGGATCATGTTAGTCTTCAAGTCATTTCTGTCATTAAGTCATCTTCATTTTCAAGTCATCTGGATCTGGATCATCTCTCGATCTGGATCATCATAGGACATCATCACAGGATCTACACCATCACTCGATCTGGATCATCATCACTGGACTGGATCTGGATCATCACTCGATCTGGATCATCTCTCTGGACAGGATCTGGATCATCACTCGATCTGGATATGGATCATCAATCGATCTGGATCATCACTGCTGGATCTCTCGGAGTCATCATAACTGGATCTGGATCATAGCTCGATCTGGATCTCCACTGGTAATCATCAAGTGTGTACTATCTCGTCATAGGAAGTTCTACAGAGCCAGCCCTATTTCATGCTGGATGTAGGCCCACCACCTGCAGGTCTTCATCATCACTGGCCATACTGGAGAATCCTCAGGACTTATTACGTGCGTCACAAAACCTCGAAAGAGCATCCCAGGACTGATTACGGGCACACAGCCCAACCTATAAGATCTCCCAGGGCTGATTACATGTGACCTCACCACAAAACCTCGCAAGAGCATTCCAGGACTGATTACGGGCACATGGCCCAACCTATAGGATCTCCCAGGGCTGATTACATGTGGCCTCACCACAAAACCTCGCAAGAGCATCCCAGGACTGATTACAGGCACACAGCCCAACCTATAGGATCTCCCAGGGCTGATTACATGCCATCCCAGAGCAAAACCTCGAAAGAGCATTTGCCAGATGTCCCAGGGCACCGAATTACATGCCATAGGAAAAAACTCGAAAGACCATCTGCAAATCTCCCAGGACCGATTACATGCTCATTTGCACAACCTAACTGAGTGTTCCTAGTAACTGACCAGGTGCCTCCATTCCTAGAATGGCAGTTGCCCTTACATCTGTCCTACTTGACAGAATGGCCAGCACTCATATCTGTCATGGGAGGAACTTAATCCTTTAGCCATGACCAGAATGGCTCAGCCCTTACATCTGACCTACTCGTCAGAATGGCTCAATCCCATCCAATGATGGAAGACTCTCAACCACAATGAAGAGAGATTTCTGCACTTACATCTGACATGGAAGGAACTAAATCCTTTAGCCATGAACAGAATGGCCCTGCCCTTACATCTGACCTGCTCCTCAGAATGGCACAATCCCATCCAAGGATGGAAGACTCTCAACCACAATGAAGAGAGATTTCTGCACTTACATCTGACATGGAAGGAACTAAATCCTTTAGCCATGAACAGAATGGCCCTACCATTACATCTGACCTGCTCGTCAGAATGGCACAATCCCATCCAAGGATGGAAGACTCTCAACCACAATGAAGAGAGATTTATGCACTTACATCTGACATGGAAGGAACCAAATCCTTTAGCCATGAACAGAATGGCACAACCCTTACATCTGACCTGCTCGTCAGAATGGCTATGGATCTCAGTACTCATATCAGTCATGGAAGGATCCAATCCTCTCACCATGACGGAATATCTCAGCCCTTACATCTGACCATGGAAGGAACCAATCCTCTCACCATGTCAGAATGGCTCTAGATCTCATCACTGTCTCTGGGAGGAAGCCTCAATCTGGAGAACACCAAGTCTCTCTCTGAAGTACTCAAACTTCAGCCTAGCCAATGGCTTCGTCAATACATCAGCTATCTGTTCCTCCATCGCAACATACATGAGCTTCACTGCTCCTCTCTGCACCATATCCCTGATATAGTGATATTTGATCTCAATATGCTTCGACTTGTCATGGAACACTAGATTCTCTGACAACTTCACGTAACTCTGGTTGTCACAATGTATACAGGTAGCATCTAGCTGGAGATCAAATATATCAGACGGTAGCTTCCGCAGCCATACTGCCTCACAACTAGCTGAACAAGCTGCGACATACTCTGCTTCAGCTGTACTCAGTGCCACACAGGATTGCTTCCTGCTAAACCAAGAGATCACACCTGATCCCATACTGAAGCAACATCCTGAAGTACTCTTCATGTCGATGGCACTGCCTGCCCAATCTAAATCAACATAACCCTCCAGGTTAATCTTTTGATTCGCATCATACTTGAGCCCATAATCAATTGTACCCTTCAGGTACCTCAGAATATGCTTTGCAGCAATCAAGTGAACACTTCTCGGATCTGTCAAGTACTGGCTCAAAGTGTTCACAGCAAAGCAAATATCTGGTCTCATGTTTGTCAGGTACATCAATGACCCAATCATCTGACGATACATCGTAGCATCAACCATCTCTGAAGAAGCATCACTCAATAGCTTCAGGTTCGATGCGATAGGTGTAGCCATGGTCTTGCAGTCCATCATCCCGAATCTCTTCAGGATCTCTACTGCATACTTCCCTCTGAAGCGGAGCATCATACTCCCTCTGTCTTCCGTACTCTATGCACTGAAACATTCTGTACTGGAGTGACAAGTAGTATCCATCTAAAATCACTGGATACTAAGATCCTCTATCTTGAACTTCTTCAAAAGTTCATCTTGCACCCATCTGTGAGCTTGTCATATTATTCTTTGTCTTTGAACTGTCGTCACTTGTTCTTAGGAACAAGTCTTCATTCTTCTTTGCTTGTAAGCGATTATGTATGCAATCCTTACTACAAGTCAAATGCATTTGTATGGTTAGAAACATTTCATAAGGAATATTTATACTGCCAAACACTTATA
>LPNX010429534.1:685574-707745 GCA_001517045.1 Pseudotsuga menziesii | reverse complement strand
GCCTCCTTCGCGTTCTTCAATCACTACCACATCATCGATAGTCTTTCCTTTTGGCCATATGATGACTTGACCATCTATGAATGCAGCCCGCATTCCTTTTCCATCAATGCTGAAATGGAGAGAAGGTTCTTCTTCAATCCTGGAACAAACAATACTTCTTTCATTGTTAGAGACTTACCAGAGTCTAGCTTGTATGAAGATTCCCCACTACCTTTTATTGGACATTGGTAGTCATCTCCTAGTTTCACCTTGTGAGGTGATTCATGTTCTGATAGTCTTACAAAGGATTCCTTGAATCCTGTCATATGTTTGTAAGCCCCACTGTCTATAAGCCAATAATCACTTCCATGAGTAATGTTACCTATGATAGCTGATATTAGAACATATTCATCCTTGCTTGAAGAATCTTCACTTTCATATCTAGATCTCTTTCTGGATGGTTCATCATCCTCTGCAGCATGAGCATGATGTCTTCTTTGGCCTCATCTCCCTCTGAAACTGAACCTCTATACTCATGTAGGTGTCCAATCCATTTTCTTCAGAGAGATCATATACTTCCAGTCTTGGAAGTTGTCAACTTCCCCAAGCTTGTCACCAAGCTGATGTGATATATCATGTTGAAATGAGAACCTCAACTGGAAATAGCAAAGGATTAGATCTTACCGATTTGAGGTGTCTGTCCTTGTCCCGGAGTTCGCTGATCTAGGGTTTGTCGCAGAAACCCTAATTTTCAAAACTTGGAATCTTTTAGATCTGATTGGATAAACAGATAGATCTCTTCAAATGGAGCTGTCCAATGTACTCCTTTTCTGAAAACAGTGGAGGGAAGCTCCCAGAACACGAAGCCCTAATTTACTGATTTCTTATGCAGAAATGCCTATTACTGTTTCTGTAATATCTCCGAAATTACTGATCCTATGTGTCTTAAATTTCTCACTGAGGTAACCTCGCATGTACCGGATCCAACACCATAGGTTTCATCAGAATTAGTTTCACCATTTGGAATTTATGATCCTTTTACCAAGGTCACCTGTTACAGGACTGTTCAGAACAGCGAAGTTGTACGGAATGCCACGTGTCACTGGTTCATATTCTGAGTCTGACCTTTGGACCAAAGAAATTAGAGTCCGTGAAATTTCTGTAACATCTTCATGAATTCCATTTGGACCTCTTTATCCCAGGATATTGCAGATCTCCCCAGGTGTCCTGTTTATGGATGATTTCTGGAAGGGGCTGGAACCCTAAATTGGAGAGATCATATCTCCTGGAATACAGCGAATCAGAGGTTTCCCTTTGGACACAGTGTTCATCAGGAGTTTTTATTCAGCATATGCAATTTTGAGCTTCTGAGACTTCGCCAATCTCGGAATATAGCAACTGTACTAGAAATTAGCAGTTTTAGTATTTAGGGTTTCTCCTAGCTCAGGGTCAAACTAGGGTTTGACTTTCCTGGAGTTTTACCCAACCAAATTTATTGATCCAGGTCTCTAAATTTTGGTTTTGATGAGGAGAACAATCCTATGCTGGTCTCACTCAAAAATTCCTCTTCTGTACAAAGCCCTAATTTCCACATCGAAACTGAAAATGCTTGAAATTGAATTCCGTATCGACAGAACGATGCACCCTTCAATGGAGAGTCATCCTATCATACTTTTGCTGAAAATATGTGGAGGAAGATCCACAAAATAGGAATCCCTAGTTCCTGTAGCTGCACAATGTCTTCTTCTCAGGTTAGCTCTGATACCATGTTAGTTTTTCAACATTTAAGCTAGCATTATGATAAGATCTTTTCACTGAGAGAATAACAAGCACAGCAATCACATAAGCACATCACAAGAGACAAGAGACACAAAGCTTTTAGGAGGGTAAACCATAAATGGAGAAAACCCCTCAACTTCCTCTAAGATAGTATCACCATAAGATGTGATCCCAAAACAGTAAGATGACCTCCCTTCACAACAGCAGCCTTCTGTCTTCTGTCAAGCCCAAGAATTTCCTTCTCCAAAAGTGCGCCACACTTGAGAGAGAAAGAGAGCTAAGTCACAAGTGATAAATAGAGAGACTCTCACTCTCTATTTATATTATTCCGTTGACTTGAAGTGCACTCAACCTAATAATTACTACTCAAGCCTACACCTTAATTAGTGTATAATAACCCAAGTGCCCCTAAATAGTGGGGACTTACCCAATGACTTGATATGACTTGTTTACATTATAATCCTACCGATCGGAACATTGGGGCATGACCACATGACTCAAATACATAATCAAAACATCCCGGAATAAACATCGGGTTACAATATATGAAATATATAGAAGAATACATTCCGAAGTTACATATACATCAACAGATCCTTCCCATCTAAGTACGTGGGAATTCCCCCTGGGGTGGGGAGGATGAAGAAATCATCCTCGCAGGAACTCCTAGATAGAATGAAGCATAAAATTTCAAGCTGGTTTCTTCGACCCTTTAACTTCCCCAGCAGGTTGATCCTGGTTAAAACCATCATGCAGGCTATGCCTATATACCTATTCTTGATTCTGTTAGCTCCTAAGTCTATCCTCAAGGTAATTTGAAGTCTACAACGGAATTTTTTGTTGGGTGTAAGAGAGGTAAAAGCTAAATTTTCCCTAGTCTACTGGGAGAATATCTGTTGCCCAAAGGAGCAGGGATGACTGTGCCTCAGAGATCTTGAAGTTATGTCTACGATCCAAGGAGCAAAATTTTGGTGGCAATGGGTGAATCATTCATCTGAGTCCTAGGTCAAGCTTTGGTAGATTAAATCTGGTTGTGAGCAGCCCATTCAGCAACTGATTAGATTCAACGAGACTCCGAGTGGGTTCCCCATATGGATGAAATCACTGACTGGAAGGAATATTGTCCAAGACCATAGTTTATGGGAGATCAGGGATGGTAACAGTGCCAAATTCTGGGATGATTCATGGAATCAACTTCGCATCCCTTGGAGAGATCCGCAATGGATTCATATCAAGGAGAAGCCCATCTAGGAGGGAAAGGTCAAGGTGAACCAATATTGGATGATCGAAAATTCAGAAGATCAAAGACAATGGAATTTTCAGGATAAACCTGAACTCACAAGCATGGATGATTGGGGGGATTTTCAGGAAGAAATGATCCAACATTTTGTCAAGGTTAAGAAAGGCCCAGACATTTTAAGATGGGGATATACAAATGGGGGCATCGTTAGCATTAAGGAAGCCTACAATATCATACTAGGTAAGCATGAGGAGGACGATGGAATCTGGAAGAAGAAATGGACCGTGAATATTTGGCCCAAGGTATCTCTTTTCATGTGGCTGGTTGTCAGAGGAAGGATATTGACCAACGAAAACCTTAGACATTGTGGGGTGCAAGGACCCTCTCAATGATTCCTGTGCTATCAAGAGGAGGAATCCATGGGTCACCTCCTGGATAAGTGCACATTCGTAGCGACCATATGGGATAAAGGGGCGATGGGATTTCGAAGAAGCGATAGGAAGCAGGGTCAACCAGCCCAAACCCTGAAAGAGTGGCTCCCAAAAGCCTTTAAGAACACTATTATCATATCTATGTGGGATGCTTTCCTGGGAATGGCCATGTGCTATTTGTGGAAGGAACAAAAGGCTAGGATCTTTAGGGACCAACTTAGAGATTCAGAGGCAGTGTGGAATACGGTGAAGGACAACCTATTGTCTTCCATCTGGAGCATGCAATGGCATGACCAGGATAAGATAATCCCTCGAGAAGAAGCTCATATTGCTGCAAGTTGGGGTCTCGACAGCTTTCTGATGGAGGGCCTCTGAAGATGAGACACGATATTCTAGCCATCCAGGTCAAATTTCTGGTCCGCCCCTCCCCCACAGGCTTTGGAGTTGAACTTTGATGGAACCTCCAAGGGAAATCCTAGACCCATGGGATTTGGTGGTTTATGCTGTCACCATGATTGAAGGATTTTGAATATTTTTCTGGGAACCATTGGTTTGGACACTAATAATTCATCCAAATTAGAGGGAATGATTCGCGGCTTTAAAGTTTTGGTCAGAGGTGGCTGCTTCCTTGCAATCTTGAGGGAGACTCGAGCATACTTATCCAGATGGCCAAACGAATGGTGAATGGATAGGCCTTTGAAAAGGTATCCTCTGTTTAGCACATTTACATTAGGTTGGAATACCTCCGCATCCTCCTCCTTACTCATATAGTGATTTCCTTTAGCCATGCCAGACGGGAGTCCAACAAAGCAGTTGAATTTCTAGAAAACGCTGGCATGGAAGGTGAACTGGGATTTCGATGTGACAGACTAGAGGTATTTGGGGAGAAATAATGGTCCTAGTATTACAGTCAAGTGGCCTCAAGCAATCTTAACAGTAGAGAACAAGTGGCTCGTCTGGATGGTGGTAGGACAGATGGGCATAGGAGGCGCGAGCACGCCCAAACCAAAGCATCCTAAATGCTTTGCAGGTGATGTGGGTTAAATAATCGAAGCAGATGGTGGTTGTCCTTCACCATCATTATGGTTAATGCTGTAGAGAATGATAAGATGGGCATATTGAGGTGAGATCATTGGTAGGATTGGGCTCGTAATTTCCATAGGAGGGACATAGTAGGTGTAGGTATGAAGGATCTCACCTTCATGATCAGCCTCACGCGAGAAAAGGACCGGGATGGGAAGGCTCCCATGAAGCCCTCCTCTTCTTATGTAGTGAAGGCTCTGCCATCTATCACCACTCGATGTTGCAAAGTTTTCAGGTTCCAGAGCCACGCATTCTCTCTAGTGTTCCCATTGGTGTGTGTTATTGAAGGTGTGTTTTGGATTTTCCCCTTGCTTCTGGTTTGCATTCCTCTCCCTTGTCTTAAGGCTCCCAAGCGGTGGTTTAGAAGGGAGTTAGGATCTGAGGAAGCTTCTGCTCACCCTGAATGCAAGGGAAACGACATCTTGAGGTGAAATCATCAAGCAACCAGGGCTCAAATTCAATCCCAGGAGGAGGAAAAACATTTCAAGGAACATGTCCCACTGGAAATTCGTTTGGAGGTCGATAAGGTGGTTGCAGAGCTTTGGGAAGAGGTGAAGCTCATGCTGAAAGAATTATTACATGAGGAAGTAGCGGACTGGGTCCTTGACCCTGGCACCATAGAAAGCAGAGCCTTTACTTATGATCATTTGCTGATGATTTACTGGGTTACGGCGCATTTGGTGGGTCATTCCTCGGGTGGCAAGAGAAGCTAAGGGTGAAGGTGATGAGCAACCAGTGCAAATCTAGAAGGAACATATCAGCGAGTGCCACATCATGCACCAGAAGATAGATGTAATCACAGCCAAGTTGGGCTAACCTTTCCACCATGTTGGTCGTAGAACGAACGAGTGGGCCCAGCAATGGGAAAAGGATAGTCGAAGGAGAAATGCACGCAGGGGAGATGAGGCAGGAATTGAGAACGAAGCTGGCCCGGAGAATGCCACTGCGGCTCTAACCTCGACAGTTTCACCCTGCTTGGGTGTCACCCCTCCAGACCGGGTCTAATTTCTCCTCTTCCTGTCTAGGTCTTTTGTTATGCTGGTTTTGGTTTTATTTAGATGTTGTTTTTTGTAGACCAGTAGCATAATTTTTTATGAACATACAGTTTATGGTGAATTTGGAACTCACTTGGATTTATAGTGTCTCTGTAATGTTGTGGGAAGGGAAATTCTGTAATTTTTATAGGAAAAGATGTAATGGTGGTATATGGAAGGCTTGGGAAGACTCTGTATTCTTTTGGGAAGAAAGAACAGGTTTGGTACTGAATGGTGTCGTGGATAATACTGCCTTTTGACCATTATGGACATTATCTGCTATGTAATTTGTCTCTGTAAAGTAATACAATGTTTTATTTTTAAAAAACACTCTAATAGATCATCGGGACTATAAAATAAATGATACTCTAAACCACCAACCCCAAAAGGAATTGCTAAAACTACTTACAAGGAACACTATGAAGGTTAATAGTAAAAACCCTTTGGGGCCAACTCAATATTACTTTCAATTATGACAGTTTCTAATATTTTTCTCTTGAGACAAAAATGATTTCCACACAATAAATATGGGTTTCCAAAATCCCTGAAAAATGACAGAAATATGAAAAAAAAAACTCTACAAATTGCATGTGTGATATTTTTTTCATAAAATAAAACCTGAACAATATCCAAAAAATGAAAACTTCAAACCATAGAAATCAGCTCCAAAAAAATTACTACAATCCATAGAAAATAAAACTTAATATATGTAAAAATTAATAAAATACAAAAATATAAGATCTATAAATAGATGGCCCAAAAGTATTGTAATGTCCCCAAAATTTGAAAACATATATATTTTTTATTATGCTAGCCAAAACTACCTATGTTGGACATTATTTGAAATTGTGCGGAATGTGTCGCACTTTGTTCACTGTATTGTAAAGTCGTAAGTTGGTTCTTACATTCTGCTTTCTTATTTCTTGATGTGGTTATTTAACGTATTACTTACATTGTCATGATGTTGATTATTTTGATGATCAATGGTTATGCATTTACATGTATGTTAGTTATTTGATTAGGTACTCATTGGTTATAAATTTGATTATTGTCGTGTACACAATTTTGACTTAAGTTTGTTATTGGAAAAGGTGGTGGAGTGGTGAGACTAGTTTCTCTTGTAACACCTCAGAGGTAATTGTTTTCTACTTCTTACGTAAGGATTACTTAGTTCTTATGAACTAATGAATTTCTTTCCATTTTACGTGCATGTACATTTGACGACGAAAAACTGCTTATAAAAACTGAACATGCCAAGCTGTCCATTTCATCACTAGCACTGATTTTCACATATCTATCCTAGTTACAATATGCTGGTTGTTAGATGATATTTATACCTGTATGGATGGTTAACTAGCCTATGATTAACTGCTTATTATTGTTATAAATATGAAATTTATGATAGTGACTTGGTCAATACTACACTTATTATTTATGTGTCACCCATTTATTATGGTATAAACGATTTACCCATTGGTTCATGCTTTAACATAGTTTTAGTGTATGGTTTTAATAGGTGGTATAATATTTTATAACTTTTTCCTATATCCCTCTATGGGATATTTCATATGCCACGGACTTATGGATTAAACCCAATGTAATTCGATGTATATTTTACATGGCACATTGATCAATACTTGGATTTGTGTTGAAAGGGTGATATAAACTATACAATGTGGGTTTTGAATTTAGTTGACGGAGGCCAAGGTGGCAACATTAACGTGGATTTAAATGTGTGGGCCTCAACCTTAGGACTTGGGTCACGCATTGGTTCAAATCATTTTCAGCAGCGCTGCGTGAGCTCTGCCTCTGCACTATGTGATGGATTGGATCTTGGGAGTCTAGCTGCGATGGAAGGTATGTATCTATTTTCGTTTGGAAAACGTGTTTGGGTAACTCTCAATGGCTCTATGTATTGTAGTAATTTTATTTTATTGAAATGGTGGCACCACCATTTCTTGCAATGGTGCAAGGCCAAGTTTAAATGACTGTGTAACCTTGTATTGGTTTTGGTAATGTTTATGTTTATACGTTTATCTACAATATTTGCATTTACTATGTCAATTTCATGGTTAGCACTCTTCTTCATTGCACTATGAGGTTTCACAATTAGTGTTTAAGTTATTTGTATGAAATTGTTAGTGTGTTGTTGGCCTTTGGAGCCATGCCGTGAAGGGCAATGGAATTCCCTCCATTTACACTACTACTCTATAGTTATATGAATGGACTGTTGATATTATATGGACTGTGTGTAATCAAAATCATTGTTTGAATTACTCTATGGATAAACGTTGCAGACATTGTTGGCTTTGGGGGCCATGTTGTATGTGGCATTGCCATTCCCGCCATTTCAACTACGATACTATATTGTACAATTGCATTATCATTTTTACGGATGAAACTTGTTTATGGATAAATCTTTAAGTTTAACATGTAAGATCCATAACATGGTATAACCCTTCGACGGTTGTCGTTTCTATTCTCCTAGCATTGAAAGGGTTGCATTAATGTTTAATGGATTTGTTAAAAATATAGGGTCGAGGGCCTTAGTTACAGTGGGTAATTTTATTGGGTCTTTTGACCTTTGTGCAAATATTTGATGTTTTAGATTACAGCCTGCGTATTTATATATATAGCATGGCTTTAATAGTGTAATGCTACACCGTGAGGTAGAAACCAAATAAAGAATCCTACAGGATTTGTTATTGTGGCTTGTAAATAAACAGACACTACATGAATCGATCTTGGGTCATTATGGTTGCAAGGGTTTATAGATGTATGGATTCGATTTGGGCATAACGCCTACATGAATCAATCCTATGACCTCTCTGTAATTATATTTATGTTTTAAATGCATGTTGTACATAGTATTAGGGTTGATTTATTGCATTGGGGATTTTCTTATGGCATGCGATTCTTATAATGTATTTTTTAAGTATTTTAAGGGTTTGATTTATTATACTTGCAATGGATTTATTATGTGACACTTTATTTACTACATATCATTTTCTTGATGTAGTTGGTATGATAAATATATGGTTTGGTTTAATGTGGAGTATTGGTAAAGCATAAATCGTGGACCATTAACTGGTCTCGATACTTGGACTCTAGATTCGACTTATGATTTTTTTGTTAATGGAAAAAGATATTCTATAACCTTGGTTCTTGGCAGAAATAATTACAGACCCTCATAGTTCTTCGATATTTTTTATTTTACGTTCAATACTTTGAATTGATGATCATTCTCAAGTATAGAATTATGTTTTTAGAATATTGCTTCATTTAGAATATTGTTCTGTGTCGAGTTGATATAATGTAAATGTTCTATTTATTATATTATGTTTACTATATTAGTTAACTATATTTTGTATTTCAGTTTTTTCTATAGCTTAACTTGAATTAGTCTTTTATTCTTTATTATAGTTATGCTCGCAATATGGAATTTTCTAGTAGAGTTTATAGGTAAATAAACATATAGGCATTGTTAGATTAATTTCGATCTTTTAGAGAAGCAAAGTTTAAGATGTAAATAAATGGAGAACTAAGTATAGAAGAAATAAACCCTAAATATTTATTAAACATGAATTAATTTAGAGACTTAGGGTTTATAAACAAAATGTAAACCCTTAAATATTTTGACACGAAAACAATTGTAAACATAGGTTAGAAATATAACATCAACAATTGCATATTCGAACAAGAAATTATTCTAGATAATGAAATAGGAAGTCAAGGACATCATACTTGAAAGGTGAAGCTATTCCAATGGCTGAAACATACACACTTAATTACCCAACATTAACAATTCATAGGAAGATATGACCTCTGTATAGATGACCAAATAGCTTGGGAACTACCACATTCCACCCAACCATGAACCAGAACCATTCTTGGTTTTAATTCAGATCCCCTCAAGCTAGTTCCAACATGCAAGTAGCTTAGAGCTCCTAAGGTAAGGCTTCCCTAACTCGTTTATCAGATCTCGATTAGTTCTCATTTTTCCTCTTAGGAAAATGTTCTCCAACAACTCTCTTGGGAATAATCAGGAAGAATAATGACTCCAAAAAGATGGAAGAGATACCTAATCTTCTCTTTCACTTGGGACTTTATAGATAGAATTTTCAGTCGAAGCCTCGTAGTTAAATCAAGAATCTCTTGATTTCTTGATTTAACCCTTTTTATTTAATTTAGGTACTTTTAGTATTTTAACTCACAAACTTTTAACTAGTTCCTAATTGGACTTTTGTAGGTATTGTAATATCTAATTTTCTTTTAGTAATAATAAAAATATATGGAGATTTTCCTTCTTTCTTACATTATTAATATTATTACTATTCTTACTCTTTATACATACCATGTATAAAATATATAATAATATATTATTTGTTAACATTTGTATTTGGGTATCATATATTATGATCCCTAAACTTATGACACTTTCTTCATGAAGATCATGAGGTAGGTGGTTAGGTCTACTAGGCTAGGAAACTCTAGCATCCTTGCTTGTTGGAATCCCTCATATAACATCGTAGTTCTTCAGTACTTCCTGAGATACATAAATTCAATATTTAATTTAATCACTTATAAATAAGTGAGAGGCGATCGATATTATTCTCGAGTTGTTTTCACTGGATATAATTAGTTCTTTTCAATAACTCATGGTGCTTATCCACATCCCATACTCAATGCTAAAAACATGGAGTTACAAACTTAGAGCAATTGGAGAGCTCCTCGCTCAACATTAATGCTAGGATGTACTTGTAGGATGCACCTAGGGATACAATGTCCAAGGATCCGATGTTCGAGAGCTTATGCTCAACATAAACATGGAAGGCTCCACAGCTTATGACCAACACTTCCAATTTATCTTTTCATGTGTTCGAAAGCTTCATGCTCAACACAAATGTCTCAAAACTCATGTGCTCCAAATATTCTTGCTCAATGCAAATATAAGTACTCATGTACTCTGGAGCTTCTCGCTCAACACAAAACATCTCATCAACCATGTTCTTTATGGTCCACACTGAACAAAAGAATATATATATATATATATATATATATATATATATATATATATGCAATTGGATTACGCCGAATATATGAAACAAATCATCATATGCATATGCAGTTGGGTCTTTGACCTAGTATATAAAAATAAAATATCAAGGTAACATCATAATCAATGGGGCTCATTCCCATAAGTGTTAGGTCCAAAATTCAGGATATTACATTCCTCCCTCCTTAGAACAACACCATCCCTTGTGTTCTAGGGACTCGAAAAGAAATCATGAAACAAGGCAGGGTAATCCTTTCTGATGGTGGCTTCATTCTCCCAGGTAGCCTCATCGGCTTCAAAGTGCTTCCATTGCAATTTCAACTGGACTATGGTGTGATTCTTGGTATGCACCTTTATCTTGTCCAATATATGAAGAGGTTCAAGGGAAACCTCCTGTTGCAGCTGCAACTGTTTTTCCCCAAATTTCTTAAATTTTGGGCCCCTCCTCATGATTTTGCTTTGTTTTAATCATTGGATCCTTTGAGTTTTTGGTCTGGTTTAGGTTTTAGATGATTGTTAAAGCTTAACTCTCACCCAAGATTCAAATTTTGATTGTGAGTCACAGATTCTAAGCTTTTTTTCACTTGTTGATCGAACCAAGTATCCTTTATTGTGGTCGCCATTGCGGAAGTATAACATGTTTCTATCGATTGATGAGTTTAAAGCTGTCTAAACACTTAGTATTTTTATTTTGATCGGGAGTCTTTCTTGTTTGGTTGGAAGCCGGAACCTTTTTTGCTTCCTCCATTACGGAACCCAGAGTAGTTTAGCACCCGAAGTCCAAATCTTCCCGACTGCCGATGCGTGTTAACCTGATTTACCCGTGTACCCGAAGCCATTTTTCTTCTGCCGTTGCAGCTATGGAAGTCATTTGGCTTCCAAAGTGCAAATCCATCTGACTCCCGACTGTGCATTGCGTGAATCTAGCCTTCTTTTTTCTACCGTTGCGGCTCCCAAAGTGGTTAAGCCTCCGAAGTGCAAAGTGCTCCGACTTCCGATTTAAAGTTGTTCCCGCTCACAGGTTTCACGTGTCTTTAGCCTTCCTTTCCATCATTGCAGCTCTCAAATTCATTGAGCTTCCGAAAGGGAAAGCCATATGACTTCTGATTTTAAAGTTTCCTTCCCTCCCGTCACACGCCTAGAGCCTTTACTTTTCTGCCGTTGCGGCCGAAAAAGCCGTTTGGCTTCCGACGTTTGTTTTCTCCCGTTTTCCGCCATTGGTATTGATATCACAAGCCTGTAGGAGGACAAGGTAGTATGGTCGGCACTTGTAGAATGACGATGGTGCACCTGATCATTTCCTGTGGATTAGCCATTCAGTCAGTTTAATTTGCTGATGTGGTTTAAATTCATTTCCAACAAACGATGCTCATTGTTTGATTGCAGGTAGTTTCTAGAGGTTGGTCAACGGAGGTAGACCATTTGGTTAAGGTAGAGCCGAAACCAGCAGGAGTGTAAGATGGACAAACCAAAGAAAATAAAAATTGAATGGTGATAAAGGGGCAGCTTTGAAAGGTCCAGCAGTTACGTATCCAATCATGGGCATGCACCAGAAAGACAGAGGAATATGAAGCATGGGGAGACTGAAAGGTCATTCGTTTGAGGGGAAACCCAAACGATGGGACTTTGTAGTTTAAATATTGAAAAGTAGAACTAAAAGAGGGACTTTTTCCATGGAATAATTTGTGAACTGTTTTGCTTGTAAGAGGAACTATTTCGTTTTACAATTAGAAACTGCAACTTTTTCCTGTTGGAGAAAGCGAAATGTGGAATGTATAAATGTGATTAAATGAACAATGTTGAAGGGGAACTATTTCGTTTTCAGCTGTGTTTCATTAACTATGAGAGTGTTTAACTTCTTGAACCTATGTTCTTGTTGAATGCTTTTCAGTATATTTTGTGATGTTTTCCACCGTGAGTAATGAATGTTGTTCATAAAACAATTGGCTAACTGGTTGTTCAAAAATATGCAATTGTTCATGTGTCTTGAAACAAGTGTCAGCTATCTATAACTTTTCATTATGCATGTACAAAATATATTAATCACCAATGAATGATAATCTTGCTCCCTAGGGATAGTTTAGATAGTTATTTTTTATTCCTTGGTGTATGTGATTTAGATGCTAGTGAGTCTAAGACGAGACGTAAGAACCTGCGCATCACATTGTGACTGCTCCTTGCATCTTATCGCCCTGCATGGTTAATTAGGACTTGCATATCATACATTAAGTCAAAAAATACAAAATACACGGTGGACTGGGCCGTAACTGATAAAGTCTTTGTTTTGTTACTTTGATTTATGGTAGCCGGACTGCAAACCGGATGGATTACCTATACCAAATAGTCAACAGGCTAGTTGGGAACGTTGACTGGGGAAAATCCCTTACTATTTTTTCCTGCGAATTTCCAGCCCTCAACAGTTTTGGTTCTAGAAGGAGGGCCGCTAGTGTATGGCTGGCTGAGGAAACCCATTTTTTCGAGAATATTCCACTGGTAACTGTTCTGAAAGCAGTGGGTTTCAAAATCCAATTCCGGAAGAAAGAGAACATCTATATTTTGTTGGCAACGAAATTGTTAATGATCTTAGAAAACACACCAGGGAATATGTAAAGAAGATTGGAGGATTGCCAATCATCCCTGAATTGCCCAGAAGAGAGTATAAAAGGAAAGATCATCCTGTAGCGGAAGACTCGGTGTTGGTTGGAGACTGGGAATAACTTGTAGAGACAGCCTTACAGGAAGTTGTGCTACCTTTGAATCAAGAAGGCCCAGAAACCCCTCACCGTTCTCCTGCTCATACTCCAGCTGGTTCACCTCCCCATTCTCCACCCAGAATCATGGCTGGCGTAAACACAAACAAACCACCTAACCCACCAAATCCACCACCTGCATGGAGAGCCAGATCACCATTGAACCTTACACCTCCATTACACGACCTACCTCAATCCTTTGACAAGATGTTGCCCAAGTTTGACCCCAATGAGAAAATACTAGTAGATGATCACCTACAAATTTTTTACTTGGAAATTGAAGGATTAAGGGCCGGGGAATATGAAGATGTGGCATGCAGACTGTTCCTGCATACCCTTAAAGGAGCTGCAACGTCATTGTACTTTGGTTTTCCTGCTAACTCTATCCCTGATTGGGATACCTTCGAAAGAATTTTTAGAAGTAAGTATGCAACTCAGAAAAATCATGCAGCCCTCATGAAAGGGCTATGCGCCTTGAAGAAAGAAAGAAAGGAAAAGGTGCACAGTTTCACACAAAGGTTTTCATCCTATCTCAAGAATTTCCTTGAAACAGATAGACCTTCAGACAAATTTCTGATTGAATATTATACTTCAGCTTTAGGCCCTAATCTGGCCATGTTTTCCAAAGGAAGGTCCAAGCCTACTTTGACGGAAACCTATGAAGAGGATGAAGTAGTGGAACCTGAAAGAGAGAGTATTGAAGACTATCCAGAGCAGTCAAGGGAAAAAGGTGCAGGCAGAAAATCCTTATTGTTTACTAAACCTAAGGAAGAAAAGTCGCCAGATTTGGAAAATATGGCCAAACTGATGCAGAATATTTCCAACAAGATCATAGACATGGAGAAAGAAAAGGAAACACAAAAGTTTTATAAACCATATTATAAGAAAATAGATGATAAGCATCAATCTCAACCTCCTCCTCCCAATACTGCATCTATGAATCAAACAGAGGTAGGCATGGACAATTTCTGCACTTTCCACCAACAACCACACTCTGAAAAGAATTGTCCTCAATGGATAAATTCGATGATGCTGTTCATGAATCAGCTCTTGGATTCCAGATTAACAGAAGAGGGAGCTAAAGAAAGAAAGAAAAGAAAGTACCACTGCAACGAATGAGCAAGAAGAGGAAACTATCGCTTTGTGGAATTTTGTTTCCTTATTTGATGCTGAAGAGGAAATCAATGTAGAAACGAGGAACCAAGGGCCGATTAAAGATAACAGTCTTATACTGCCAAAGATCAAAAGGCTGCAAAGAAATATAAAGGAATTTCAAAACAGACCCTCAGCTGATATAGTTTCAGAATTCACTATTACCATCCAAGATCCTGGGCATAATGATGCATGGGCCAAGCCAAGTGAAGAAAAGATGAATGTTGATAAACCTCACCACATTGAGCAGCCGATGGACTATGACATCGTGGAAGATTTAAATAAGGTAAAAGCGAATGTTTCGCTATTCAAAATGTGTAAAGTGCCGCAGCAAAAGGAAAAACTGTTGAAAGCACTTGAAGCATCAGATGAGAAGCTACTCGCCAACAATCAACCTCAGGAAGAAGAAGAAATTGGAGAAACCAGCATTGGAGGTAAGTCTAAAAGCAAACATTCACCTTTCCTCCTCACGTTTGAAATTTTCAATCATAATGTACATAATTGCTTGGTAGACTTAGGGGCGTCATTAAATGTTATGCCCATATCAGTCTATAAAAAGATCAATGGGCAGCCTAAGCCATCCACATGGAGGGTGGTTCAATTGGATAGAATGGATGTAAAGGTAATTGGTGAGCTGGAAGATGTCCTAGTACGTCTGGCATATAATGACAAAGTTTGCCAAGTTATTAACATCGTGGTGGCTGATATACCAGATGCTTACGGTCTTGTCCTGAGCAGAGATTGGTCGGCCAAATTAAATGGATATTTCGCCTCAGATTGGTCCCATATTCGGTTGCCATACAAAGGGATTCCAAACCATATTAAGATTCTAAGAGAGCCTCACATGAAGTACAATGTTACTCAATTGGAGGATAAGAATGTACCAGTGGATTCTGTACTAGGAAACTATTTTATTGAGTTGGAACCAGGGAATTATCAAGCGGAAGAAGCCAGCAACACATTTGACACCCAGCTTGATCTCCTTCGATTCTCACAGGCTGATGAGATTGAATGTAATATAGTAAGCTTAGTAGTAGGAGTAGATTCACCTTCAGTAGTTAGTGATTTTTGGATTTTGTTTTTTGATGGATCTAAGACATTAGAAGGGTCAGGGGCTGGCTGTGTCCTGATCGACCCACAGAAGAATAAACATTTCCTTTCATGTAGATTAGAGTTTGAGTGTCTTAATAATACAGCTGAGTACGAAGCACTGGTGCAGGGACCAAAGAAGGCAATTGAATTAAATGTAAGTAATCTAAAAGTTTTTGGGGATTCTGAAATTATTGTGAAACAAATCTATAATCAGATACATTGTGTTTCTCCTCACTTAAAGGCTTACCAGAATGAGGTATGGGATTTTCTTAAATGTTTTAACGCATTCAAAATTATTTTAATTCCAAGAATTAAAAATGTAGCTGCTGATCTGTTGGCCACATCGGCCGCTAGACTTGTACCCACTGATAATCGATGTTTTGTCGAACTGCTTTTCAAGCCCTCAGTACCGGATATGATCACCAACTTGCGAGTGTTCGACGATGATCAGAAAATCATAGAATGTTTGAAAAATGATGAGGTGTTTAAAGGAGCAATCATAGATGATGAAGAGCATCATGACGAGATGAAATATGACAATTTCATTCCTAAAGGTGTCAGAACGTTAGAAAAAATGTTCAATTTAAATGAAAAGTTCAGAAGACTAGCCAACGTGAATACCCATAGCTCATCTCTACAGTTCGAGCTGATAAATTTAGGGACTAAGACGAATCCCAAATTTGTGAATCTTGGAAAGTGTTGTTCACCAACAGAAAGAGACAAATTCATCAGTCTATTTAAACAATATAAAGATGTTTTCACATGGATGTATGAATATTTGAAAACATACGACACCAACATCATCAAGCATGTCGTCCCCATTAAAGCAGGCGTCAATCCCTATCAGCAACCATTAAGAAAAATGCATCCAAAATTGGAACCGCTGATTCAGAGTGAAGTGAAGAAATTATTGGATGCTAGAATCATTTTTAAAGTCAGACACTTTGAGTGGGTATCAAATCTGGTACCAGTAAGGAAAAAGTCTGGAGAAATCAGACTCTGCGTGGATTTCAGAAATCTAAACCGTGCTTCCGATAAAGATAACCACCCTTTTCCACCAATGGAGCAACTGCTACAAATGGTTTCAGGTTCTAAACTGTTTTCATTATTAGATGGTTTCTCTGGCTACAATCAAGTGTTAGTAGCTGAAGAACACAGATTAATGACAACGTGCAGGACCAAATGGGTAACCTTCGCCTACAGGAGAATGCCCTTTGGGCTTATAAATGTTGGAGCAACCTTTCAGAGAGCTATGGACATAGCTTTCCATGGATTGATTGGTCGAAGTGCTGTAGTATATCTTGATGATATTACAATATTCTCGAAGAGAATAGAAGAGCATGCGTTTCACTTAAGGAAAATTTTCGAATGCTATCAGAAATACAGCATCTCACTCAATCCTAAAAAGTGTGTGTTCGCTGTCATGGAGGGAAAGTTGCTGGGTCACATAGTTTCGAAGCAAGGAATCTCTATAGATCCAGAAAGAATCAATTCTATTGAACAAATCCCCTTGCCCCATAATAAAAAGGGGATGCAATCATTTATGGGAACGATAAATTTCATGTGAAGGTTTGTGCCCGATTTTGCTCAGATTGTCAAGCCATTGCAGCAGATGGTAAAGCAAAATGCACTATTCAAGTGGACTAAAATTGAGAAGAGCGCATTCATCAAAATCAAAACTGCTGTCGCACATGCACCATCCCTAAAAATCCAAAATTTCGACAAAGATTTTATCTTGTACACCTTCGCATCCGATGATTCATTAGCAGCTGTGCTCACCCAAAAGGAAGATGGGGGGGATGAATTCCCAATATCTTGTATGAGTACCGGTCTACAGGGGGCCAAATTGAATTACCCAGCTATTGATAAACAAGCTTACGCTGTATTCAAAGCAGTAAAGCAATTCAGGCCTTATATTTTAAAAAATAGAACCAACGTGATCGTCCCCTACCCAGCTGTGAGGTCTCTTCTTACACAGAAGGAGTTAGGAGAAAGAAGAGGCAACTGGGTAACAGCTCTTCAAGAGTACGACCTTGAATTCAAGCCATCATCGATATTTAAAGGACAAGGGTTGAGGAAACAAATGACTAAAAATGGAAAAAATGAAGAACACGCCTGGGAAGATGAAGCCGAATTACATGTAATGGAGGTACGCCCTTTGTTTACAGCTCCCGATTCTTGGTATAGAGACCTTGTGCATTACCTGCAAGTAGGACTGTTGCTAGGACATTGGAATTCCAAACAAAGGAGAGCGCTGCGTCTTAAATTAGCCGCATATCAACTTGTTGAAGGGGTATTATTCAGAAAGAATTATGACATGGTTCTTCTCAGATGCTTAGAAAAGGTAGATGCGAAGAAAGTGATGGCAAAATTACATGACAGTCCTGCTGGAAGACATTATTCAGGGGATACCACAGCCCAAAAAATCCTCAGGGCAGGTTACTAATTGCCTACTCTCTTTATATTCGCACATGCACATGTCAGGAAATGTGATATTTGCCAAAGGTGTAGTGGGAGACAGCCTAAAGCAGCAGCACCTCTAAAGCCTGTGATGATCATGGAACCATTTGAGCAATGGGGAATGGATATTATTGGAGAAATAAAACCAAAATCCTCTTTACATCATAAGTACATTCTGACTGCTACTGATTATTTAACTCGCTGGGTCAAAGCCATCCCACTACACAAGATAAATGAAGACGAGGTCATGAGCTTCCTACAAGACCACATCATGACCAGGTTTGGAGTTCCAGTTTCGTTAGTTTTTGATAATGCTAAGTACTTATCATCAATTAAATTGACTGCTTTTTCTCATGATAAAGGAATAAAATTTCATTATTCTGCTAATTACTATCCACAAGGAAATGGCCTGGCTGAATCCTCCAACAAAAATATGATTAGAATTTTAAAGAATGTTGTAGTAGAAAACTAGAGGAGTTGGCACTCAGCATTACCAAATTCCCTTTGGGCCGATAGAGTCACCCCCAAGTCCGCGATTGGAGTGTCTCCATATACACTTGTCTATGGTAAAGAAGCCATCCTTCCTCCCAATATCATGCTACCATATTCCATACTAGCTCAAGAGTCTAGGGGGTTGGATGATGAAGTTTTGCAAATAAGAATATATAATCTCTTGAAAGTAGAAGAGGCTAGATATAAAGCCAGAGAATGCTTTAAGCAACAACAAGAGTTAGTTAAGAGATGGTTCGACAAACATAAAGCTGGAACAAAGGACTTTGAGGTAGGAGACTTAGTCCTCAAATGGGTCCATCCCCATGATGAGAAAGGAAAGCACACTAAATTCCAGCAATTGTGGGTAGGCCCTTTTCAAATTGTAGCAAAGATTGGCCCTTCTACTTACAAGTTGTAGGATTTTCAGTGGTGGGAAGAGAACTTACCAGTGAATGGTTTGGTTCTCAAGCCTTATTTTTCCTGAGTTTCTTTGAGTTCTTCTGTCTTGTATGTAAATAATATATTTGGTTGTCTTTTGAGTCATGTTTTACAGTTTGTTTTAGTTTGATTGTCTTGATTTCAATAAAGGGGATGAACCCGCGGTTGCATGGGGAACATCAAAATTTTTGGGTGCTAAACAATTTAGTGATCGGACCGTGGGTTTTTGTTTGTACAAAAGATCTTCTTCCAGTTTAGCAGTTTTCTCGAATAAACTCTGTGTGCATTGAAGTCCTGCTTAATCCCTGTGAAATAAACCAGATTCAGAGAGTCTAGAATACTATGTTGAGGCTCCATCCATGTCACACTTAAAATGTTCTAAGGAGCGACAGTGGACGACCCATGGAAAGGAGCAAGGTGAACAATATATTAAATAGAAATGATCCCATGCCAAGAAACGACTACCGAAAGGAAAATAAGAATAAAACTCCTATAAAAGCATCATACATCAAAGCAGATGCCGAATCATCTGTACTAAATTGCCAAAAGATCCTCTCCGTCCGTGATCTGAAAATTAAATACATCTCTCACACAAAAGGACACTATGGGATAGAGGATCCTGAGTTAATATTTAGTAAGAAAGGAATGCAGGAGGACTCATATATGAAAGGGACAAAATTCCAGAAGCACAAAAGTGCTAAAGTGGCATGGGAATGAGGAACAAACGAATATTTCTATTTACCATATGCTACAATCCTATGGTGTCCAAGCTATCAACTACCTAAAAACAAAAGTAATAATGAAACTCATCCTTGGGCCTCAACAAAGTTATCTGGACTTGAAAATCTTTGTTGCCACTCTCCCAAATTGGGCTATTATCAATGATTGAAGGAACACACTTCTGGCATTCGAGAAATCTAGATAGCAGGAAAAATCCAATAAGATGCATTTGTTGTTAAACAGTCTGTCACTCAAAGGTAAATCATCCAGAGATCTAGGTTCACCAGGTAATCACCAATTGTTGCAGCTGCAACTGTATTTCAAATGGTCCATAAAATATAGGTACTAACTTACTGCACATTCCCAAGCTCAATGAGCTCTGGTTTGCTTTTACTTTCAAATACACATGGTTGCCTAATTGATAATATTTATATTTCCTTTACTTATCCACATAGATTTTCTAGTGCTCTTGTGATTCTTTAAGGTTCACCTAGACCTTGGTAACCAACTGTTCCGAGTCCTTTAGCAAGTCAAGTCCCAACATGAGTCAATCTATTGAGCTATCCGAAGTAACAGATCTTCTAAACTTCTGTCCATAGAGTACCTCAAAGGGATTCATCTTGGCAGAACTCTGGTATCCGTTGTTATTTGCAAACTCTGCAATATGCGAGTAATCTTCCCACTTAATGGGGTTGTTCATGACATACATCCTAAGCATATCCTCAACAATCTAGTTTTCCCTTTTTGTGTTCCTGTCTGTCTATGGGTGATAAGCAGTACTAAAGTTCAAATGTGTCTCTAATTTGGAGATTAAACATCTGTAAAAGTTTCTGGTAAAATTAGTATTTCAATCTAAGATGATTTCCTTTGGTATCCCATGTGATCTAAATATCTCCTTCAAGAATATATCAACAATGTGTACTTCCTTGTAGGTCAACTTCACTGGAATGAAGTGTGCTGGTTTTGCACATATAGAGTCATTTTGTTTCTTACTCTTAGGTAAACCGATGATAAAATACATACTGTTGACCTCCCACTTCCATTCCGTAATGGGTAATGGCTACAGTAATCCCAAAGGATGCTAATGCTCATGTTTGACTAGCTGGCATTCCTCACATTTAGCGATAAACAATGCAACGTTGACCTTTAACATAGGCCAAAAGAAGTGTCTCTTAACGATGGATATCATCTTTTGATATCCTGGATTCCCTAAGTAGGGTGTCTGATGAAATTTCGCAAGGATACCGGACCAAATGTCCCCTCCTTCTGGAACGTACAACCTCTCATTGGAGCATAGTAGTCTTGTTTCATCTACCTTGTACTCTTTTTGTTGTCGAATCAACTTGTCCTCTTGGAATTTCTTGAGTATTTCTACATAGAAGGTGTCAAACCTATTGGTTACTCTAATCCTCTCATGTAAATCTGAATCGGTTTGACTTAAAGTCACCTCATATATCATATGAGTTCATCGGCTCAAAGCATCAACAATCTTGTTCTCTTTTCTCTTAATATGCTTTAGCTTGAAATGATACTCACTAAGGAAATCCAACTATCTAGCTTGCCTAGGATTAAGATCTAGTTCCTTGATTAAATATTTCAGACTCATATTGTCTATCTTCACAAGGAATTTCCTTCCCATATGGTAGTGCCTCCATATATTCAAGGCATGGATGATGGCTGCTAACTCCATATCGTGTTTGGGGTTGTTTTTATCATGTTCTTTTAACTTTCTCGATTCATTATAATCGTTCTATAAGAGGACTTCTCCAAGTCCTTCGTTTCTTGCATCCATGCAAATAATGAAATCCCCATCACTATCAGCAATTTGTAGTATTGGTGTGGTCATCAAAACTTTCCTCGCACTTGGTCGGCCATAAGAACTTATTTTTCTTCTTTTGCAAAGTGGTCATGGGACAAGCTATTCTCGAGAAGTTCTCAATGAACTTCCAATAATAACCGTGAATAATCCTGAAAAGGACCTAATGTCGGTGACACTAGTAGGGGTAGGCCAATATTATATGACTCTAATATTTTCTGCTTCCACAGCTATCCCTCTCTCGTAGAATATGTGACCCAATTACTGTATTTGTGGTTTGTAAAAATCACATTTACTAAACTTGGCGTAAAGCTAATGTTCTCGTAACACTCGTAGTACTATGCGAAGGTGTTCCTCATGTTCCGCTTTAGTCTTAGAGGAAACTAGGATGTCGTTTATAACGACCGAAACAATTTTTTCCAGATATTTATTGAATATACTATTCATCATACACATAATTTTTTTTGGGTGCACTCGTTAACCCGAACAACATTACTACAAATTCATAGTGACCGTACTTTGTATGAAAGGTGGTTTTGTGAATATCTTTGTCTCGAATTCGTACCTGATGGTACCTGAATCACAATTCGATCTTTGAAAAGATATTGGATCCTCCTACTTGATTTTAAACTAGAACACAAATATTTAT
>LPNX010429534.1:663761-685505 GCA_001517045.1 Pseudotsuga menziesii | reverse complement strand
AGAGAGAGAGAGAGAGAGAGAGAGAGAGAGAGAGAGAGAGAGTTCAGTTGTAAGTTATTTTGTTTCATGAGACAAACCTAATGAGTTATTTTATCCTTACATGCACGAGAATCTATGAGTGAAAGTTACAAGTAGATCTCCAATAGTATGTAACTGTTTAACCTCTTTCTATGCAGACATTCGAGGATATCATGAGGGAACTAGATTTCTATAGGCGATGCCTACTCCTCGAAGGTGTTATGAGGGGAAGATATTGTGGATCCAAGGGTATGCTATCTAAGTGAGGCTATTGTAGATATATTTATGAGTATTTGGATGAGGATGGATGGAGAGATGGGTGATGGATTGAGAGATAGAATCTTGCAGGTGTTTTCAGTCACCCTGTTGTACTGATAGCTTGGAGTGGATGTTGAACCTCAATAGAAATAGTATATTATGGATCAAGTACCTAAGATTTCCTAGAAAATGTCACTTACATAGTCATTTCTTGGAATTTTATCCCATATAAGTATTTTTTTGTATCGGGTATGTGATGGAATCATTTGCTATTTATTGTTATTTGAATCTTCCATGTTATTACAATCATGTCTATGATATATTTTGCTGGTAAATGTGTGCTACATTCCTGTGGATGAAGTTTCATTCCACTATGTTTATATTTTGCATGGATAAGCATGTATCTATTACCTATTATGGATTAGGAGTGGATTTTGGGATTGATATAGAACCCATAATTGGTTCCTATACACTATCTATGTTGGTCAACTAATGGAATGCGAAGTGAAAAAATGGTATCAAAGTGGTACTAGAGACATGCATTCATAGACATAATGGAATCCACATATGATGCATTGACTCTAGTATCTTGAGAAAATAGTGGTCTCAAATCATCAAAATCACACGGTAAAATCCATAGAGAAATCCCATTAAGGAGAAAGTGAAATTCCCGAGAGTGTTTCAATGACAATGTTTCCACGTGCTATTCCAAAAACAACAACACATTATAAACCCAAATGAATAAATATTAATAGTGAATCAAAATATGAAATGTTATGTGTGGCGGAGGGGGAGGGGGATAGTTTTCAAAGTTTGATAATGTGGGTCATATTAGTAATACTAAGGAGAAATCTTGACACATAAACACTGATAGTGAATCAAAATATGACACATGAAATGAGCTAGTGCATGTTGGATTTTGATATACGGGTTCATATTGGTAATATTCGAAAGGGTTGATAGCTATGATGCTTATGAAAAATAAAAGAAGATAAAGTGATTTAACTATGGAAATCAATTTCTCTAAAACATAAATCAACAAAGGTAAATACATGAAAAATTTGTTATTGTATGTCAAGAGGTGTTTAAGTTTTAAGATCTTAAACTTTATACAAAAATTCTTTATTTTGGAATAACTCAATTAATGAATATAAACGAAACTAAATGTAAAAATGAGATTAGTAATACTAAGGAGAAATCTCAACACATAAACACTGATAGTGAATCAAAATATGACACATGAAATGAGCTATTGGATGTTGGATTTTGATATAAGGGTTCATATTGGTAATATTCGAAAGGGTTGATAGCTATGATGCTTATGGAAAATAAAAGAAGATAAAGTGATTTAACTATGGAAATCAATTTCTCTAAAACATAAATCAGCAAAGGTAAATACATGAAAAATTTGTTAGTGTATGTCAAGAGGTGTTTAAGTTTTAAGATCTTAAACTTTATACAAAAATTCTTTATTTTGGAATAATTCAATTAACGAAGCTAAACAAAACTAAATGCAAAAATGAAACACACCACACTTCATGAATCCACATAAATATTAATCAGGCCAAGCAATGATCATGTACTTGAGCATCATTGTTCTACTAGGATCCTATTATAACCATGTTATTTCTTGGCATGTGTCAGGAAACTCTTATTTCCGTGAACCAATGCTTTAATAAAAGGAAACCACACTTACATAAAATAATCACTTAGATGAAATAAAAAAAAGGACATCATGAATTATTTGGAGTGAGATCAATTGTCACAAGATTAAGGTTACAAAGTAAACTACAACATCATAAACTTTAATTAAATCTATATAGTTATAGAACTAAAGAATGACAATCTATATGAATATTATTTATTCATATTTATACAAGGAAAGATTCCATTGATAGTTCCTTATTTAAATGGATCTTTAGTAGCCATTAAAAATACAATTTGGTAACACTACAACTATGTTAAGAAAATATCTTAGTGTTAAACCCCAAATTTCATACTACATACAAATAAAAAAAATCTTATTGTTTTACCCTAAAATATCTCTTAAAGAACCTTAAGACAGATAAATAAATAAACCTTCAAATCTAACATAATAATTCAATGACTCAAAGCATTTGGCTCCCTAGAAATCCAACTTATGATGTGCCTACGACAATAGAGTTTTTCTATTATTGATCTATATGCACTCATGATTATGGCTAATGTAATATTCTTTTGTGCATTACCACTCCAATAGGTTACAGCTAATATAAAAAGTACAATAACCCATATCACCCACCCCAAATGGAATTGCTAAAACTACTTACAAGTTCGAGGGTCCATGTTAATGGTAAAAACCCTTTGGTCTATCTCAATATGCCTTTCAATTAAGATCAGTTTTATTCATTTTCGCTTCAGACAAAAAAACATTCCACACCCTAAATCCGGGTTGTCAAAATCCTTAAAAATTATAGAAATATGAAAAAATTAAGAAAGATATACTAACACATACTAAAAAAGATTCACTAGCCCTTAAATCTAATACTAAAGAAGCAATACTACAAAATACCTCAAAATGGGTTGTAATAAGCTCTGAAATTTTTAATAAGACTGATGGTGTACCCCAATAATTCATTAACAATTCCCAAACTTTGAGAGACTCCCTGTTAGGGTAGGTGAGAGGAAAAGGCACTCCCGAAACAGATTAAATAAATGCTAAGGGAAGGAGAAACTACAAACCGTAATATTCCCAAGGAAAATCAAGGAAGTGATGGAGGAACTAAAAGCCCTAATTAAATCATACTTTTGAGAAAATACAAAACCATTGATTCTATAATTTAATTAAGGTTTTTGAGATAGTACCAAAAATTAGAATTCCTAACTAAATAGAAACCAATTAAATAAGGTTCTCTCAAATAGAAGCTAAACTTGAAATTCCCAATAATGTCAAAGATCCACTTTAACGAAATCGTGATACCAAGTCTTGATTTCATGGTCCGTCGGAGCTGAATTTTCGTCAACTTGATTGAGCCTCGAAATGCTCCCTGTAGTATTCCATGACCTTCGTGCCCACATCCTCATCCATGTTCTTGATGTTGTGAGACTCAGATGCAACCTGCACACTCCCCTCTAAGAACTCATTATCATTGCTCTTAAAAGTCTTCTTGGATTCATTGGCCACTTTAAGTCACCTTAGATTTGATTCATTGGCCATGGCTACGGGCTGGTCTGAATAAAAAAAAAAAGATTTCTATGTGTGTGAGCCATGAGAAGTCTTAACAAACTTTTCACAAACCATTAAACTTTGAATTGATCATTTCGCAACCAACAATGTCAAAGATTTCAATTGATTCATATATCTTAATCATGTTACATTCTAATTATTAATATGGAATATTAAACTTGTGAATCACAAACACAATATGTTGAGAATTAGGCTATATTTAATATGATTTACCAATATGTTGTGGTTATTAAAATAAATCCAATATAATATAACTATACATAGTCCATTTACCAGCTAAATACATTGAATTACATCTAGCGTATTTAAACCTTGGCCTCTATGAAACCAATGACTGCATGACACTCACATAAGTCATGACCTCGACCAAATTTTAATTTAAATACATAGTCCTACCAAATTAAACCTACGTATACTATCACAGCACTCTGGGAAAGGCTCATGCCATTCACAGCATGGCCTATACCCACGATGTCCATATGTTTACAATACAAGCTAAGTAATGCCATTAAACACAGAACCTTTAAGTCAGAGAATTCCCACATAAATCCACCATAACAGTAGAATAACATAATGAAATCATGTTATTCCTACTATTCCAAGAAACAAATCTCATATATAAATAACTTCGCTAAGAAACAAAAGAGTATCCCAACGAGAAAAAGAGTTAAAAGAAGCAATTGCGATACTTATCATAATTTGAAAAATCCAAATACCATTCTAGAAGTTGTTAGAAAATATTTACAAAATGGTTCAACTAAATGTTTGAACTAGACCAAATAATAGTCATTAATGTTGAATCTTGACAATAGTATTAGAAGAACTTAATGAATCTAAGCAATAAACACGTGGATTAAAGTTTTCAAAACAAATTCTCGATTACAACAAACCAATACACTACACATAGGCACACAAAAATATATATGTTTTTTTCCACTAGCCCTCCCTAATATCCCTATCATTCGAATGCTGATTGATTTTCACTCTTAATTTCCTCCTCCTCTTAATGATTAAAATCATTCTTAATGTTGAAATATTTCCTTATTTCTTCAAGTGTCATCCACTTCATTATATTTACCACACTTTGGCATGTCAAATAAAACACATTCTTTATGTGGAGATAATTTCCAGTGTGCACAAACCCAAAATCTTGATAAGCCAAAATTTCCATAAAATTTACAAAAAATATAGATATTGAAAAAAAAAACCACATACACAACATTACAAAGAAAACCCCCAAAAAATATTGGAGAAATGAGAGCATTTGAGTAATTATGCATATAATAAAAACATTTGAAGAATATTCAAATAAAGTAAAATAAATTATCTAATTAAGATTTTGAATGTTTAAATAATAGTATAAATTTTTAAAATAATAGAAAAATGTTAATGTGGCATTCATATATTTAGAGGGTTGTCCCCAACACAAGTTTCATTCTTCATGTGGTCGATTTCACTATAAAGGCATGAGAAATCAAAGGTATAGAGGCTAAGAGAAATTCGATAGGGACTAGGGAATCATGAAACTTACAAATAATAAAAAAATTATCTCTTAAGGGAATGTTGCTCATATATGAAAAAAAAAAGCAAAAAAATAGTTCTTAAGAGAAATGTTTCTTATATACAAAAATCATGAGTAAAGTGTATGTTCACCATTGAGGTCAACATATTCTACAAATCTTGACCATGTGTTTCATTAGTAAATTGCTAGTTGGACAAAGGATGAGCCCACCTCGAAGCTCCAAGTTACTTTAGTAGAATAGACAACCATGGGAAATATTTCTAGAACTAAAATACTATGATATTCTAAATTTAGAAGACCGGAGATTTCTATTTCCAAAAATGTACCACATTTACACTTTGGAAAAATGTATATAAATTTTCTAAACCTCATGATTGCATAAAAATAAGAATTGTGCAATAAAATATGGAAATTAAACTCACATATGCGCAACAAAATGAAACTAGAAATGAGTATCTAAAAGTCACCACTTTCAAAAAATACTTCTCAAAATATACAAAGAATAAAAAAACTCAAATTTCATACAACATGAAAAGAAAATTAAAAAAGCAATGTTTTAATTGCTTGCCGATAAATATATATAAACCTTAGATACAAATATTTTTCTCACTATATGAAAATAAAATTGGATGCCTCAAAAAATAACTAAATTAACCTCCAAATGTAATATAAGAAGTCAAATGGGTCAAAACATAGGGCTCGCTAGAAACGACACTTATGACCATCATATCAGACTTGTTTTTTGAGTACTTACCTATATACAGACATGATTATGTATAATGTAATACTTTTTTGTGGGTTAACACTCCAATATCCTATAGGGGCTAGAAAATATATCCATGAAACTCTTATTAACTCTCTCCAAAAAGAATAAAATAGTTACAAAGTCTAGGTTAATGATAACCATTTAGTCCAAATGGATTGCAAGAAACCCTAAAAAATTGAATAATGCTAATTGTCTATTCCAAAATTTCATTAACAACCAGAAAAATTTGAGAGACTCTAAGTTAAGGTGGATGAGATAAAAATGCACTTCCCAAAGGATTCCCAAATGATGCAAATTGATTAAATAAAAAACCCTCAATGCAAATGAGTTTAAAGAACACATATCCACAATTTTAGAAGAAATGCATCCATATAAGAAAACCCCAAATTTCATAATAAAAAAATAAAAAATAGTTAGTGTTTTTGCCTGAAATATTTCAAGAAGAAGATTAAGATGAATACATGAAGACAACGCTTAATGGATACTCCATCAAATCCTCTAAAAGGGTCATCCCAAAGTTGTTCTTGTTGATGTATATGTAACTTTGGAATGTATTTCACTTGTATTTCTTATATATTGTAACCCAATTTTTATTCCGAGATGTACTTGAGTTATGTCATTCCCCGATGCTCCTATCGGGAAGGTCTATCATGTAAACAAGTCATGTCAAGTCATTGTGGGTAACCCTCCTATTGTCTAAGGGTTAAAGTCCCCACAATTTCGGGGCACTAGGGTTATTAGAATCTCCTAGTAGAGGTCAGCCCCGGTACGGTTTTAGTCATGTTGGTATTAGTATAAATAGAGAACTGGAGTCTCTATTTACTACACAACTTGTACAAACTCAAGTGTAGCGCATAGTTGAGGAAGGAGAAGACACTGGGGCTAGACAAGAAGAAGGTTACTACTGTCGAGAGATCACTTACTGTTTTGGGGCTTTTTAATTTTGGTGTTAATTCTATCTCTGAGGAAGTTTCATGGTTTTCACCATTCATGATTTCCCCGAGGATAAACCCTGTGTTCATTGTCTCTTGTGATTGATTGATGTGCTTTTTATTCTCTCAGTAAAGATCCAAATATAATGCTCGCTTAATGATGAAATTCTAAAATTGTATGAGAGCTAACCTCAAAAGAAGACACTGTGCAGCTACGGGAACTAGGGCTTCCTACTTTGTGGATCTTCTGCCACAGGTTTTTAGCTAAAGTAAGGTGGAACAACTCTCCTCCTTAGGGTGCATATTTATGTCGAAGAAAAATCCAATTCTAAGATTTTTAAGTTTTGGACCCAACAGTGCCACTGAAAATTAGGGCTTTTCACAGAAGAGGAATTTTTTAGTGAGCCCAGGCCTAGATTGATTTCCTCCCCAAAATAGAAGTTAGGGATAAATTTCAAGGCATTTGGGTGGAGAGAACTCCGGAAAAGAAAAACCCTAATTTTCTACTCAACTAGCACTGCAGGATTTCGGCTCCAAATCTAGATATGACATCTTGACCTTGTAAGATATAAATCTTTTTTATTCCATTTGAGGTTCTCAGTTTAAGATGTCTCATCATACGAAGCTTGATGGAAAGCTTGAGGGAGCTGATAAATTCCGATCTTGGAAGTATAGGATCTCCCTGGTCCTCAAAGAGAATGAGTTGGACTCCTATATCAATGAGGAGGTTCCAATTCCAGAGGGAGATCAGGATAAGGCATTACATAAGAAGAAGTTGGTTATGGAAAAGAGAATCATTGCTGATTCTATCAAGGATCATCTCATACCACAGGTGTCCTCCCTCAAGACACCTAAAGCTATGTTTGATGCCCTAACCAAATTCTTTGAAGGGAAGAACATAAATAGGTAGATGACTTTGAGAACCCAATTGAAGAATGTGAAGATCTATAATGTTGAGACTATTTAGTCTTACTTTACAAGGGTCTCTCAGATCAAGGAGCGGCTAGAAGCAGTAGATGAAGAAGTGGAAAATGCAGAGATTGTGATGACCACCTTTATCAGTCTCCATAGATCATGGGACTCTTCCATTCAAGGAATATGTAGTGAAGATCAAGCTCTCATAGTTCACTCCAAGAAAAATAGGAGGAGCAATTATCACTCCATAGGTAATATCTCACACTCTAGAAAAGGTATGAATACTATTACGTGTTACACATGTGATGAGAAAGGTCACATATCCAGATTCTTCCCTAACAAAAGAAATCTAAAGAAGAAGGGAAACAAGAGAAGACATCATACCGATGCTGCATAGGATGATGAACCTTCCACAAAGAGAATCAGAAAAGAGAGTGATGACTCTTCAAGTGAGGATGAATATGTATTGATCTCCGCTCTCACGGGAACTGTTTCAGATGGAAGCAATGATTGGATTATAGACAGTGGTGCTTCCAAGCACATGAAGGGATTCAAATAATCATTTGTGAAGCTATTTGAACATGAGTCACCTCACAAGGTGAAACTTGAGGATGACTACCGGTATCCAATAAAAGGTAGTGGTGAATCCTTCTATAAACTAGACTCTGGAAAGTCTTTGAAGATGAGGACTATATTATTTGTTCCATGACTAAAGAGGAACCTCCTCTCCATATCTGCATTGGATGCAAAAGGAATGAGGGTTGTTTTTGTAGATGGCCAAGTTCTTATGTGGCCAAAGGGAAAGACTTTTGGTGATGCAATAGTGATTGGAGAACAAGAAGGAGGTCTATACAAGTTGAAGGGCCAACCAGATCAAGATTTGGTTTATGACACAGTAGAACCAAATGAAATTTGGCATAGAAGGCTTGCACATGTACATTATACAACACTACCACTTGCAAGCAAAGTTGTTGAAGGTCTTCTAGAAATTGAAGCAAAACATGGAGGGGTCTGCAAAGGATGTGCGAAATGAAAGAATACAAAGAAGAAATTTCCAAGTAGCGAGAGCAAAGCGAAAGGAATCTTGGAAATCATCCACTCTGATGTATGCAGACCAATGTTATCAAGCTCACTAAGCAGGTATGTGTACTATGTTTCTTTTATTGAGGACTTTTCTAGGAAGACATGGATTTACTTCCTGAAGAATAAAGATGAAGTGTTTGGCAAGTTCAAGGAATTTAAAGCCTTTATTGAGAACCATACTGAAAAGAAGGTCAAGACTTTTTGATCAGACAATGGTAGAGAATTCACTTCAAATGAGTTAAAGGAACTATGTAAGGACTCAAGGATTGCAGGAATGAAGAATAGAACCATCATGGAATCTCCAAGAGCTATGCTTCATGATCAAGATCTTCCTATGCATATTTGGGTAGAAAAAGCCAGAACAACAGTGTATGTACATAACCATACTCCACACAGAGTACTCAAGAAAATAAATCCTGAAGAAGTCTTCTCTGGTAAGAAACCAGAAGTCAGCCATCTCAGAATATTCTATTGTCCTGTGTACGTACACATTCTAAAAGAGAAGAGAAAGAAACTAGATCCTTCAGGAATGAAGGGTATATTTGTGGGATACTCTGAAAGCTCGAAGGCTTATAGAATCTATTTCCCAAGGTTCAAAAAAATTGACATCGGCAAGGATGTAACATTTGATGAATTTTCAGCCTACATCAAATCCAGAAAGAAACCTGCTAAAGAACCTGAAGAAGCAGAAGCTCCCAGAATTCAAGATACAATCATGAACTAAGAAACTCAAGAACAAGATCAAGAATTTGAAGAACCACAAAGAACTGTAGATCCACCAGAGGAGAAGAATCCTCACAAGAGAAAACTTGCTTTGGTATGAGAGATTATCCGAGGTGTGGAAAGATATCGAGTTCCAGAAGAGAATCTTAGAGAAAGAAAGAGGACCAGATCCTATTCCAGTTATGTAGCTTTACTATGTGAATTCATTGATAAAGAACCTTCTAAATATGAATAAGTGGCAGAACGGAAAGAATGGATCATTTTTAGCAGCACTGCGTGAGCTCTGCCTCTGCGCTGTGTGATGGATTGGAGCTTAGGAGGCTAGCTGTGATGGAAGGTACGTATCCATTCTCATTTGGAAAACATGTTTGGGTAACTCTCGACGGATTTGTGTATTGCAATAAGTTTATTTTATTGAAATGGTGGCACCACCATTCCTTGCAATGGTGCAAGGCCGATTTTAAACGTGTGTAACACCGTATTGCTTTTGGTAATGTTTATGCTTATAAGTTTATCTACAGTATTTGCATTTACTATGTCAATTTCATGGTTAGCACTCTTCTTCGTTTCACTGTGAGGATTCACAATTAGTGTCTATTTTATTTGTATGAAATTGTTACTATGTTGTTGGCCTTTGGAGCCATGCTGTGAAGGGAAATGGAATTCCCGTCATTTACACTGGGACTATGTAGTTATATGTATGGATTATTGATATTATATGGACTGTGTGTAATCAAAATCATTGTTTGAATTACTGTATGGATAAATGTTGACAACGTTGTTGGCTTTGGGGGCCATGTCATATGTGGCATTGTTGTTCCCACCATTTTAGCTATGATACCGTATTGTACAATTGCATTATTGTTTTTATGGATGAAACTTGTTTATGGATAAATCTTTATGTTTAACACGTAAGAGCCATGACAGGGTATAACCCTTTGACGGTTTTCATTTCTATTCTCCTAGCGTTGATGGGGTTGCATTAATGTTTAATGGCTTTGTTAAAATATAGGGCCAAGGGCCTTAGTTATAGTGGGTCTTTTGACCTCTATGCAAATATTTTATGTTTTATATTACAGCCTGCATATTTATATATATATCATGGATTTGATATTGGAATGCTATAGCATGAGGTAGAAACCAAATAATGAATCCTGCAGGAATTGTTACTGTGACTTGTAAATAAAGAGACGCTACAAGAATCAATCTTGGGTCATTACAGTTGTAAGTATTTATATATGTATGGATTCAATTTCGGCATAACTCCTACATGAATCGATCCTACGACCTCTGTGTAATTATGTTTATGTTTTTAATGCATATTGTACATAGTATTAGGGTTCATTTATCGTGTTGGGGATTTCGCTATGGCATGCAATTCTTATAATATAGTTTGTAAATATTTAAAGGGTTTAATTTATTATACATGCAATGCATTTATTATGTGATAGTTTCTTTACTACATATGATTTTGTAGATGTAGTTGGTATGATAAATATATGGTTTCGTTTAATGTGGAGTATTGGTAAAGCATAAATCGTGGACCATTAAGTGGTCTCGATACTTGGACTATATATTCGACTTATGAGTTTTTCGTTAATGGAAAAAAAATATTGTTTAACCTTGGTTCTTGGTAGAAATAATTACACACCCTTAAAGTTCCTTGATGGTTTTTATTTTAGCTTTAATACTATGAATTGATGATCATTCTAAAGTATAGAATAATTTGTTTAGAATATTTCTTCATATAGAATATTGTTTTGTGTATACTTGATATAATGTAAATGATTTATTTATTAAATTATGTTTACTATATTAGTTAACTCTATTTTGTATTTAGGTTTTGTTTATAACTTAACTTGAATAAGTCTTTTTTTCCGTATTATAGTTATGCTCACAATATGGAATTTTCAAGTAGAGTTCATAGGTAAATAAACATATAGGCGTTGTTAGAGTCATTCTGAGGTTTTAGAAAAACAAAGTTTAAGATGTAAATAAATGGATAACTACATATAGAAGAACTAAACCCTAAATATTTCTTAAAAGAGGAATTAATTTAGAGACTTAGGTTTTAAATGTAAACCCTTAAAGATTTTGACACGAAAACAATTGTAAACATAGGGTTAGAAATATAACATGAACAATTGCATATTCTAACCAGAAATTATTCTAGATAATGAAATAGGAAGTCAAGGACCTCATACCTAAAAGGTGAAGCTATTCTAATGGTTGAAACATGAAAACTTAATTACCCAACATTAACAATTCATAGTGAGATATGACCTATGTATTGATGACCGAATAGCTTGGGAACTACCATGTTCCACCCAACCATGAACAAGAACCATTCTTGGTTTTAGTTCGGATCCCCTTGAGCAGTTTCCAACATATAATTAGCTTAGATCTCATAAGGTAAGGCTTCCCTAACTAGTATATCAGGTCTGGATCAATTCTCCTTTTTCATTTTAGGAAAATGTTCTCCAAGAACTCTCTTGAGAATAATGAGGCATAATAATGACTCCGAAAAGATGGAAGAGATCCCTAAGATTCTCTTTGGCTTGGAACTTTATAGACAAAATTTTTAGTCAAATCCTGATAGTTAAATCAAGAATCACTTGATTTCTTGATTTATCCCATTTTATTTAACTTAGGTACTTTTAATATTTTAACTTAGGAACTTGTAACTAGTTGCTAATTGGACTTTTGTAGGTATTATAATATCTAATTTTATTTTAGTAATAATAAAAATAGATGGAGCTTTTCGTTCTTTTTTACATTATTAATATTATTACTATGCTTACTCTTTATACATACCATGTATAAAATATATAATAATATATTATTTCTTAACATTTTTCTTTGGGTATCATATATTATGATCCCTAAACTTATGACACTTTCTTCATTAAGGTTATGAGGTAGGTGGTTAGGTATACTAAGCTAGCAAACTCTAAACATCCTTGCATATTGGATTCCCTCATATAACACGGTAGTTCTTTAGTACTTGATGAGATACATAAATTTGACATTTCACTTAATCACTTATAAATAAGTGAGATGCGATCAAATTTTTCTCGAGTTGTTTTCACTCGACATAATTAGTTCTTTTCATTAAATCCTAGTGCTTATCCACATCCCATACCCAACGCTAAAAACATGGAGTTACAAACTTAGTGCAATTCGATAGCTCCTCACTCAACATTAATGCTAGGATGTACTTGTAGGATACACCTAGGGATACAATGGCCAAGGATCCGATGTTTGAGAGCTTATGCTGAACATCAACATGGAAGACTCGCACTAGTGGAAAATGAGAGATTAGTGAAAAAAAAAATGACCAAAATCCACATATCAATGACCACTTTTGGTTTGGCGATCGCTGGTGGCTAATTTACGGTCTTTTATTACGTGACCAAAATTGTTCATTTGTATTTTGGTCATTTATAGCTTGTCAGTTGATCATTAATTTGGTCATATATTTGGTCATTAATTTCGTCATATTTGAATCAATGACCAAATATATGACAACATTTATGACCAAATTAATGACCACATGAAAAACTAGAATATGACCAAATTTGGTTGCGTATTAAAAGACCGCAAATTAGCCACCAAAACTGTTTTTTGGTCACTGATATGAGAATTTTGGTCATTTATATCTCATTGTTTGGTCACGTATCTCTCAATTTTTTGTTATTTTATATATGAATTTTGGTCATTAATCTCATTTATTGGTCATTAATTTAGTCATTTTTGGTGGTTTTATGTGTGGTTATTATATTTTAGTAGTTTTAATGGTGTCCATTATTAATCAATATAAATTTTTAATATGGTATTATGTTTAAATTAAAAAGAGAATCATACATTATTTATCATCATCTAATACACATTTGAATTATGCAAATATAAAGTGCAATATAAATTTTAAACCGCACAAATTATATTATATGAAATGTCAAGTATTACAATAAATGAGTTTTTTCAAAAACTATCTCTATATAACTTTACATGAAAATCATCTAGTACACTGATGAATTTTCAAATTATTACTTTGGATAAACCATCCCACATGTACTTGGTTGCTAAGTCATACTTGGATCCTGCGACAGCTTCAAAACCATTCTTAGTAGCTTGAAACCCTCAGCAACAAGCTCTTCATACTCAATGGAAAAGCATCAGCAACAGAATCTTCATACTCAATGGCCCACTTTTTGATCTTCCTATCTGTGCACGTGCTTTTGTATCCACACTGCACATGCTTTTGAGCTTTCTGAGCTTTATATCTGTGCACATGCTTTTGTATCCACATTGCAGCAGCCTCCCTCTTCATGTTTTTACAAAGCTTGCGAGTAAGGTTACCTACAAACAACACATGTCAAGCAATAAATTGTGTTGCTCGGTAAAAATAAAAAACAAATAACTGAAAAATGTACATAGTAACTTCACAAGATTTAACATGGCAAAAACAGACAATTCCCGGACAAACAATTATATATGCGCTTATTAACAAATACAAAAACACTTCTGATACCTCTCTTATGAGCTTTCCAAGCTTTATATCTACGCACGTGCTTCTGTATCCACATTGCAGCAGCCTCCCTCTTCATGTTTTTACAAAGCTTGCGAGTAAGGTTATCTGCAAACAACACATGTTAAGCAATAAATTGTGTTGCTTGGTAAAAATAAAAAACAAATAAGTGAAAAACGTACATAGTAATTTCACAAGATTTAACATGGAAAAAATAAACAAATCCAACAAATAGTTATATATGTGCTCATTATAACAAATACAAAAACACTTCTGATGCCTCTAAAGAAAGTCCAACTCCAGTGTATTTCCTAGTAGCTCTTTCATGGATATGATGGCTTCCATAAAATTTCAATACTTAACAACCTCATTGGGTTTTTACAAATATTCCAAGACATTACTAGTAGTTTTCATCTGCCTAAAATTTACTCTCAAAGCATCAACAATCTTGTTCTCTTTTCCCTTAATATGCTTTAGCTTGAAATGATACTCACTAAGTAAATCCAACTATCTGGCTTGCCTAGGATTAAGATATGTTTGCTCGAATAAATAGTTCAGACTCATATTGTCTATCTTCATAAGGAATTTCTTTCCCATATGGTAGTGCCTCCATATATTCAAGGCATGGATGATGACTGCTAACTCAATATCGTGTGTGGGGTTGTTTTTCTCATGTTATTTTAACTTTCTCGATTCATTATAATCGTTCTATAAGAGGAATTCTCCAAGTCCTTCCTTTTTTGCATCCATGCAAACAATAAAATCCCCATCACGATCCGCAATTCATAGTATTGGTGCGGTTGTCAAAACTTTCCTCGCACTTGGTTGGCCATAAGAACTTATTTTCCTTCTTTTGCAAAGCAGTCATGGGAAAAGCTATTCTCGAGAAGTTCTCAATGCACTTCTGATAATAACCGTGACTAATCATGAAAAGGACCTAATGTCGGTGACACTAGTATGGGTAGGCCAATATTCTATGGCTCTAATATTTTTCGGGTCCACAGCTATCCCTCTCTCGCAGATGATGTGACCCAAGTACTCTATCTGTGGTTTGTAAAAATCACATTTACTAAACTTGGCGTAAAGCTAGTGTCCTCGTAACACCCGTAGTACTATGCAAAGGTGTTCCTCATGTTCCTCTTCAGTCTTAGAGGAAACTAGGATGTCCTTTATAAAGACCAAAACAAATTTTACTAGATAATTATTGAATATACTATTCATCATACACATAATTGTTTTGGGTGCACTCGTTAACACGAATAACATTACTACAAATTCATAGTGACCGTACTTTGTATGAAAGGCGGTTTTGTGAATATCTTCGTCTCGAATTCATACCTGATGGTACCCAAATCACAATTCGATCTTTGAAAAGATATTGGCTCCTCCTACTTGATTTTAAACTTGAACACAAATATTTATGCAATCTATAGAGAGAGGGAGAGAGAGAGAGTTCAGTTGTAAGTTATTTTGTTCCATGAGACAAACCTAATGAGTTATTTTAAACCTTACATGCATGAGAATCTATGAGTGAAAGTTACAATCAGAGCTCCAATTGTATGCAACTGGTTAACCTCTTTCTATGCATCCATTCGAGGATATCATGAGGGAGCTAGATTGCTAAAGGCGATGCCTACTCCTTGAAGGTGTTATGCGTGGAATATATTGTGGATCCAAGGGTATGATATCTAAGTGAGGCTATTGTAGATATATTTATGAGTATTTCGATGAGGATGGATGGAGAGATGGGTGACGGATTGAGAGATAGAATCTTACAGGTGTTTTCAGTCACCCTGGTGTACTCACAGCTTGGAGTGGATGTTGAACCTCAATAGAAATAGTATATTATGGATCAAGTACCTAAGATTTCCTAGAAAATGTCACTTACATAGTCATTTCTTGGAATTTTATCCCATATAAGTATTTTCTTGTATCTGGTATGTGATGGAATCATTTGTTATTTATTGTTATTTGAATCTTCCATGCTATTACAATTATGTCTATGATGTATTTTGCTAATAAATGTATGTTACATGATTGTGGATGAAGTTTCATTCTGCTATGTTTATATTTTGCATGCATAAGCATGTATCTATTACCTATTATGGATTAGAAATGGATTTTGGATTGATATAGAACCCATAATTGGTTCGTATACACTATCTATGTTGGTCAACTAATGGAATGGGAAGTGAAAAAATGGTATCAAAGTGGTACCAGAGACATGCATTCATAGACATAATTGAATCCACACATGATGCGTTGACTCTAGTATCTTGAGAAAATAGTGGTCTCAAATCATCGAAATCACACGGTAAAATCCATAGAGAAATCCCATTAATGAGAAAGTGAAATGCACAAGAGTGTTTCAATGTCAAGGTTTCCACATGCTATTCCAAAAACAACAACACAATATAAACCCAAATGAATAAATCTTAATAGTGAATCAAAAGATGAAATGTTATGTGTGGTGGAGGGGGAGGGGGATATTTTTATAAGTTTGAAATTGTGGGTCAGATTAGTAATACTAAGGAGAAATATTGACACATAAACACTGATAGTGAATCAAAATATGACACATGAACTGAGCTAGTGGATGTTGGATTTTGATATAAGGGTTCATATTGGTAATATTCGAAATGGTTGATAGCTATTATGCTTATGGAAAATAAAAGAAGATAAAGTGATTTAACTAAGGAAATCAATTTCTCTAAAACATAAATCAACAAAGGTAAATACATGAAAAATTTGTTATTGTATGTCAAGAGGTGTTTAAGTTTTAAGATCTTAAACTTTATACAAAAATTCTTTATTTTGGAATAATTCAATTAATGAAGATAAACGAAACTAAATGCAAAAATGAAACACAACACACTTCATGAATCCACAGAAATATTAATCAAGTCAAGCAATGATCATGTACTTGAGCATCATTGTTCTACTAGGATCCTATTATAACCATGTTATTTCTTGGCATGTGTTATGAAACTCTTATTTCCATGAACCAATGGTTTAATAAAAGGAAACCACACTTACATAAAATAAACACTTAGATGAAATAAAAAAAGGACAGCATGAATTATTTGGAGTGAGATCAATTGTCACAAGATTAAGGTTACAAAGTAAACTACAACATCATAAACTTGAATTAAATCTATATAGTTATAGAACTAAAGAATGGCAATCTATATGAATATTATTTATTCATATTTATACAAGGAAAGATTCCATTGATAGTTCCTTATTTAAATGGATCTTTAGTAACCATTAAAAATACAATTTGGTAACACTACAACTATGTTAAGAAAATATCTTAGTGTTAAACCCTAAATTTCATACTACATACAAATAAAAAAAATCTTATTGTTTCACCCTAAAATATCTCTTAAAGAACCTTAAGATAAATAAATAAATAAATAAATCTTCAAATCTAACATAATAATTCAATGACTCAAAGCATTTGGCTCCCTAGAAATCCAACTTATGATGTGCCTACGGAAATAGAGTTTTTCTAGTATTGATCTATATGAACTCATTATTATGGCTAATGTAATATTATTTTGTGCATTAACACTCCAATAGGTTACAACTAATATAACAAATACAATAATCCATATCACCCACCCAAAATGGAATTGCTAAAACTACTTACAAGTTCGAGGGTCCATGTTAATGGTAAAAACCCCTTGGTCTATCTCAATATGGCTTTCAATTAAGATCAGTTTTATTCATTTTCACTTCAGACAAAAAATATTTCCACACCCTAAATCCGGGTTGTAAAAATCCTTAAAAATTATAGAAATATGAAAAAATTAAGAAAAATATACTAACACATACTAAAAAAGATTCACTAGCCCTTAAATCTAATACTAAAGAAGCAATACTATAGAATACCTCAAAATGGGTTGCAATAAGCTCTGAAATTTTTAATAAGACTGATGGTGTACCCCAATAATTCATTAACAATTCCCAAACTTTGTGAGACTCCCTGTTAGGGTAGGTGAGAGGAAAAGGCACTCCCAAAACAGATTAAATATACGCTAAGGGAAGGAGAAACTACAAACCCTAATATTCCCAAGGAAAATTAAGGAAGTGATGGAGGAACTAAAAGCCCTAATTAAATCATACTTTTGAGAAAATACAAAACCATTGCTTCTGTAATTTAATTAAGGTTTTTGAGATAGTACCAAAAATTAGAATTCCTAACTAAATCGAAACCAATTAAATAAGTTTCTCTCAAATAGAAGCTAAACATGAAATTCCCAATAAGGTCAAAGCTCCACTTTAACGAAATCGTGATACCAAGTCTTGATTTCATGGTCTGTGGGAGCTGAATTTTCGTCAACTTGATTGAGCCTCGAAATGCTCCCTACAATATTCCATGACTTTCGTTCCCACATCCTCGTCCATGTTCTTGATGTTGTGAGACTCAGATGCAACTTGCACACTCCCCTCAAACAATTCATTATCATTGCTCTTAAAAGTCTTTTTGGATTCATTGGCCACTTTAAGTCACCTTGGATTGGATTCATTGGCCATGGCTACCGGCTGGTCTGAATAAACAAAAAAGGATTTCTACATGTGTGAGCCATGGGAAGACTTAACAAACTTTTCACAAACCATTAAGCTTTGAATTGATCATTTCCTAGCCAACAATGTCAAAAATTTCAATTGATTCATATGTCTTAATCATGTTACATTCTAATTAATAATATGGAATATTAAACTTGTGAATCACAAAGACAATATGTTGAGAATTAGGTTATTTTTAATATGATTTACCAATATGTTGTGGTTATTAAAATACATCCAATATAATATAACTATACATAGTCCATTTACTATCTATATATCATATGCAATTGGATTACACCTAATATATCAAACAAATCATCATATGCATATGTAGTAGGGTCTTTCACCTAGTATATCAAAATAAAATATCAAGGTAACACCATAATAAATAGAACTCATTCCCATAATATTGGAGTATCGGTATAAACACCACACCTCTTGGAATATAAAAACAAGTGGACTAACCACCACTCCTAGTGATTGGGCCTTGTGCTTGGTTTCAAATGTTCACCAACATCTACAGGTTTTGGTGTAATAACAAAACTTACATGGTATCAGAGCATAGGTATCAAGTTCAATTACCCCGAGCTATGGCGAAGGCAGGGTGTTGGAGTATCGGTATAACCACCACTTCTAATGTTCACCAACATCTGCAGGTTTTGGTGTAACAACAAAACATATATGGTATCAGAGCATATGTTTCAAATTCAATTCCCCCGAGCTATGGTGGAGGCAGTGTGTTGGAGTATCGATATAACCACCACTTCTAATGTTCACCAACATCTGCACGTTTTGCTGTAACAACAAAACTTATATGGTATCAGAGCATAGGTCTCAAGTTCAATTCCCCCGATCTATGGTGGAGGCAGAGTGTTGGAGTATCGAAATATAAAAACAAGTACACTAGCCACCACTTCTAGTGATTGGGCCTTGTGATGGGTTTCAAATATTCACCAACATCTACAGGTTTTGGTTTAACGACAAACCTTACACATAAGTGTTTGGTCCAAAATTCACGATATTACATCCCCTCCTACTTAGAACAACATTGTCCTTGGTGTTCTAGGGACTCAGAATGAAATCATGAAACAAGGCCGGGTAAGCCTTTCTAATGGTGGCTTCATTCTCCCACGTACCCTCATAGGATTTGAAGTGATTCCATTGAAATTTTAACTCAACTATTGTGCGCTTTATGGGATGTACCTTCCTCTTGTCCAATATATGAAGAGGTTCAAGGGAAAACTCCCCTTCAGGTTCCACCTGTAATAAAGAACAATCAATTACATGTTTAGTATCATAAACATATTTATTTAATAATCATGCATGGAAAACATTATCAACTCTTATGTGAGTTGGTAACGCTAGTTCATATGCCATTGGCCATGTCTTAGCCAGTATTTCAAAGGGTCCACAAAATCTAGGTGCTAACTTACCGCACATTCCCAAGCTCAACAAGCTCCAGTTTGCTTTTACTTTCAAATAGACATGGTCACCTATTTGATAATCTTTATCTTTCCTTTTCTTATCCGCATAGGTTTTCTTGCACTCTTGGGATTCTTCAAGGTTCACGTGGACCTTGATAACCAACTGTTTCGAGTCCTTTAACAAGTCATGTCCGAGGATGAGTCGATCCACCAAGCTATCCCAAGTTACCAGTGTTCTACACTTCCGTCCATAGAGTACCTCAAAGGGACTCATCTTGGCGTAAGTACGGTATCCATTGTTATATGAAAAATATGAAAGAATCATGTAATCTTCCTACTGAATGGGGTTTTTCAAGGCATACTTCCTAAGCATGTCTTCAACAATCTCGTTTTCCCTTTTTTTTCTGCCTGCCTGTCTGCGGGTGATAAGAAGTAGTAAAGTTCAACTGTGTCTCTAATTCGAAGAATAAAGATCTCCAAAATTTTCTGGTAAACTTAGTATCTAGATCCAAGATGATTTCCTTCGATATCGCGTGGAATCTAAATATCTACTTCAAGAAGATATCAACATTGTGTACCGCCTTGTAGGTCAACTTCACTCGAATGAAGTGTGTTGGTTTTGACAATTTCTCCACTACTACAAATATAGAATCATTTTCTTTCTTACTCTTAGGTAGACCACTGATAAAATACATACTAATGACCTCCCACTTACATTCCGGAATGGGTAATGGCCGAATAAATCCCAAACGATGCTAATGCTCAAGTTTGACGAGTTGACATGCCTCACATTTAGCGATAAACAAGGCAATGTCGAACTTTAACATAGGCCAAAAAAAGTGTCTCTTAACGATGGATATCATCTTTTGATATCCTGGATTCCCTGAGTAGGGTGTCCAATGAAATTCCCTGAGGATGCTCAACCAAATGTCGCCTCGTTCTCAAACATACAATCTCTCCTTGGACCATAGCAATCTTGTTGTCTACCTTGTACTCTTTTTCTTGTTGAAACAACTTGAGCTCTTTGAATTTCTTGAGGATTTCTACATAGAAGGGGTCAACTTTGTTAGTCTCTCTAATCCTCTCACGTAAATATGAATCGGTTTGACTTAAAGTCACCTCATATATCATATGAGTTCATCAGCTCAAAGCATCAACAATCTTGTTTTTGAAAACTTTCCTCGCACTTGGTCGTCCATAAGAGCTTATTTTCCTTCTTTTGCAAAGCGGTCATGGGACAAGCTATTATGGAGAAGTTCTCAATGACCTTCTGATAATAACTGGTTAATCCCAAAAAGGACCTAATGTCATTGACACTAGTACGGGTAGGAAAATATTCTATGGCTCTAATATTTTCTGGGTTCACGGGTATCCCTATCTCAAAGATGATGTGACCCAAGTACTGTATCTATGGTTTGTAAAAATTACATTTACTAAACTTGGCATAAATATGGTGTTCTTGTAACACCCATAGTACTATGCGAAGGTGTTCCTCATGTTCCTCTTTACTCTTAGAGTAAACTAAGATGTAGTCTATAAAGAAAAAACAACTTTTCTAGATATTTACTGAATATACTATTCATCATACACAAATTTTTCGGGTGCATTGGTCAACCAAATGACATTACTACAAATTCATAGTGACCGTACCTTGTAAGAAAGGAATTTTTATGATTATCTTCGTCCCGAATCTGTACGTGGTGGTACCTGAATCACAATTCGATCTTTGAAAAGATCTTGGCTCCTCCTACTTGATTTTTAAACTTGAACATAA
>LPNX010429534.1:648600-663559 GCA_001517045.1 Pseudotsuga menziesii | reverse complement strand
CTCGTTAACCTCTTTCTATGCACACATTCGAGGATAGCATGAGGGACCTAGATTGCTAAAGGGGATGACTAATCCTCAAAGGTGTTATGTGGGGAAGGTATTGTGGATCCAAGGGTATTCTATCTAAGTGAGGGTATTGTAGATATATTTATGATTATTTGGATGAGGATGGATGGATAGATGGGTGATGGATTGAGAAATAGAGTCTTGCAGGTGTTTTCAGTCACCGTGGTGGACTCATAGCTTGGAGTGGATGTTGAATATCAATAGAAATAGTATATTATGGATGAAGTACCTCATATTTTCTACAAAATGTCACTTACATAGTCATTTCTTGGAACTTTATCCCATATAAGTATTTTCTTGTATCTAGTATGTGATGGAATAATTTGTTATTTATTGTTATTTGAACCTTTGATGCTATTACAATTATATCTATGATGGTAAATGTATGTTACATGATTTTGGATGAAGTTTCATTCCGCTATCTTTATATTTTGTATGCCATAAGGATATATCTATTACCTATTATGGATTAGAAGTGGATTTTGGGATTGATATAGAATCGATAATTGGTTCCTATACACTATCTATGTTGGTGAGATAATGGAATGGAAAGTGAAAAAATGGTATCAAAGTGGTACTAGAGACATGCATCCATAGACATAATCGAAGCCACACATGATGCGTTGACTCTAGTATCTTGAGAAAATAGTGGTCTCAAATCATTGAAATCACATGGTAAAATCCATAGAGAAATGACATTAAGGAGAAAGGGAAATGCCGGAGAGTGTTTCAATGTCAAGGTTTCCACATGGTGTTCCAAAAACAAAAACTCAATAGAAACCCAAATGAATAAATCCTTATAGTGAATGAGAAGAAGAAATGTGTTGTGTGGCGGAGGGGGAGGGGGAGGGGGATAGTTTTCAAAGTTTGATATTGTGGGTGAGATTAGTAATACTAAGGAGAAATCTTGACCCATAAACACTGATAGTGAATCGAAATATAACACATGAAATGATCTATTGGATGTTGGATTTTGATATAAGGGTTGATATTGGTAATATTCAGAAGTGTTGATAGATATGATGCTTATCGAAAATAAAAGAAAATAAATTGATTTAACTATGGAAATCAATTTCTCGAAAACATAAATCAACAAAGGTAAATACATAAAAAATTGGTTATCGTATGTCAATAGGTGTTTAAGTTTTAATATCTTAAACTTTATACAAAAATTCTCTATTTTGGAATAATTCAATTAACGAAGATAAATGTAACTAAATGCAAAAATGAAACACACCACACATCATGAATCCAAAGAAATATTAATCAATTCAAGAAATGATCATGTACTTGAGCACCATTGTTCTACTAGGATCCTATTATAACCATGCTATGTCTTGGCATGTGTTAGGAAACTCTTATTTCCATGAACCAATGCTTTAATAAAAGGAAACCACACTTACATAAAATAAACGCTTAGATGAAATAAAAAAGGGACACCGTTATTTGGAGTGAGCTCAATTGTCACAAGAACAAGGTTACAAAGTAAACTACAACATGATAAACTTTAATTAAATCTATATAGTTATAGAACTAAAGAATTACAATCCATATGAAATTAAATATGAAGAAATTTTATTGAGTCTATAATTAGTTGAACATTTTCTAGAAGAATCCTCTCGTTGGAATGGAGGAAGAAATATTATTTATTCATACTTATACAACGAAAGATTGCATTGATAGTTCTATTTTTAAATGGACCTTTAGTAACCATTAAAAATACAATTTGGTAACATTCCATGAAATGCTCCTTGCAATGCTCCTTGCAATATTCCATGACCTTCGAAAGTATCTTGCCAAAAAAATTATGGAGAGAAATGGCTTTAGTCTTGCCCACATTAGCATGGCTTTAGAAATGGCTTCAGATGCAACCTGCACACTCCCCTCAAACAATTCATTACCATTGCTCTTAAAAGTCACCTTGGACTCATTGGCCAAGGCCACTGGCTGGACTGAATAAACAAAAACGAATTTTGATGTGTGTTAGCCATGAGAAGTCTTAACGAACTTTTCACAAACCATTAAACTTTCAATTGATAATTTCCGAGCCATTAGAGGAAATTTGGGGTCTAAAATGGGCCTTATAAGAAAACGTGCCAAACTAAGTTTTTGTGAGTTGGAATTCAAGAACCAATAGAATTTCAATAAAATAAGTCAACCATAATGGTTGAATTGACATATTTGTCATTAAAAAAAACTACTTTTTTTGTTCGTATTTTCGACATATCTCATTGTGTTTTTACTCAAATTTTGATCGGGAGAGCTCGTTGGATGTGGAATTTGATTCCGCATCCAACGAGTACCCACGCTGCATACTTTTGATGGACCCCGCTACCCCAAAAACAAGAAATACCTGAAAAAACGTGATGATGACATCATCATCATCTTTTTTCAGGTATTTATTGTTTTTGGGGTAGCGGCGTCCATCAAAAGTATGCATTGTGGGTACTCGTTGGATGTGGAATCAAATTTTGCATCCAATGAGCTCTCCCGATCGAAATTTGAGTAAAAACACAGGGAGATATGTCGAAAATACGAACACAAAAAGTAGTTTTTTTCTTTCTTCCTCCAAAATTAATCAATATTATTTTATTATTTTAACTATTATTTTATTATTTTCCTTAGGAGGCCCATTTTAGACCCCAAAATTCCTCTAATGCAACAATGTCAAAAATTTCAATTGATTTATTTTACATTCTAATTATCAATATGGATATTAAGCTTGTGAATCACAAAGACAATATGTTGAGAATTAGGTTATTTTCATTATGATTTACCTATAATGCTTATGAAAAATAAAATAAGATAAATTTATTTAACTATGGAAACCGATTTCCTGAAACAAAAATAAACAAACACAAATACAAGAATGAATTGGGTCTTAGCATATATTCATAAGTGATGTAAATCAGGTTGTAGTTAAACTATGTTAAATTTTTAAGATCTTAAACCTTATACAACAATACTTTGTTTTTTAATATGGAACATAATTCAATTAATGATGATTAATGAAAAAAAAAAGTAGAAATAAAATGAACCACACTTCATGAATTGAAATAAAGCTTAATAAAGTCAAGAAAGATTCATGCACTTGAACACATTGACTTCATCATATTAACATCTTCTCCAAAAATTGTCTCCTTGGAATGGTCAAGGAAATATTATTTACACATTTCTTTGAAGCTATAATAGAAAATAATAAATGTATATCCACAACTCTCTCATGTTGTTCACTACCTTGCAAAAAAATTGCAACTAAAAATCAATCCACAATATCGCCAATATATTTGCTAATTTATATATCCCAAATCTCCACGATTCTTATACATCCAAGACACTTAAGATAATCCCAAACATAAACAATATATTCCATGGGTGAAAGAGGAAATTTGAATTTGACACAAAAATATGATAGTCAAATGAATGACAAAAATTTATATATACAAATAAATCTTCCAAGAACCACTAAAAAAGGAATAGTCTAATCAAATGGAAAGAAAGTTCCATAAAGGGATTTAGGGAATTCAATGATCACATACTCACAAAATGATAGACAAATAATGAAGAATACAACTAAAATATATTTTTTTATAAACAAAGAAGTAAGGCTTCAATTCAAAGTTTTATAAACAACAAATTAATACTACAATTGTTTAAGATTGAGTCGATAAATCTAGCCAAATTAGAGTGTAATGCTTTAATATTGGCTCTATAAATCTATACAAATCAAAGTGTTATGGAAGCATTAGTAAGACTCTATGGATAAGGAATAATAAAATACCCAATAAACAATTAGTTCCCCTATTTAAATATATGTATATAGTTGAAGGGTACCACAAGGATCAAGTAATAACAAAAGACCCTATTGGAAATCTCTATGGATAAGGAATAATAAAAAACCTAATAAAAAATTAGGTCCCCTATTTAAGTATATGTATATAGTTGAAGGGTACCAAAAGGATCAAGTAATTTAATAAAACACCCTATTAGAAATCAGTTATACTATTTAGGATTTCTATATATAGATCAAGGCTCCCACTCTAATCAAGGAATAATACAAGATTCGATCATAATTCAAGTATATTATTTAGTAATGCTATATGCATAGAAAAAAAGTGCCAATGGGATCAAGATATAATAAAAGACCCAATCAATAATCAAGTCTACTATTCACGAATGATATATGTGTAGTTGGAGCAAAATAGAGGGATTAAAAAATTATAAAAGACCAATTGGGAAAACAAACTAACAACACTAATCTCATTCATAATAAACTAAATCATACCATGCCCCCATGGAAAATTATTATGTAATTATGTAAAATCATGCACATTAAGAAAAACTATTTTCACAAAAGAGACATAAAATTCCGCACTACATTTTTTTTGGACATGGCATCAATAACATTTTGGATCAAAGAGCAAAATACTATCACATTGGTTATATCATTGACACAAAATTCACATATTGTAGTGCCTACTATTCCAAGAATCAAACCTCATATATAAATAACTTACCTAAGAAACAAAAGAGTATCCCAACAAAAAAGGAGTTAAAAGAAGCAACTGCAATACTTATCATAACTTCAAAAATCCAAATACCATTGGAGAAGTTGTTGGAAAATATTTACAAAATGGTTCAACTAAATGTTTCAACTAGACCAAATAATAGTCATTGATGTTCAATCTTGACCATAGTATAAGAACTTAATGAATCCAAGCAATAAAAAAGTGGACTAAAGTTTTCAAAACAGACTCTCTATTACAACAAACCAATACACTATCGCATAGAAACATAAAAATATATAGGTTTTTTTTCCACCACCGCTCTCAATATCCCTATCATTCGAATGCCCAATGATTTTCACGCCTAATTTCCTCCTCCTCTCTAGGACTAAAGTCATTCTTAATGTTGAAAGTTTTCCTTATTTCTTCAGGGGTCATCCCCCTCATTATATTCGCCACACTTTGGCATGTCAAATCAAGCATATTCTTTATGTCGAGATAATTTGCAGCCTGCACAAACCCAAAATCTTTATAAGCTAAAATTTCCATAAAATTTACAGAAAATATAGATCTCGGACAAAAAAACACATACCCAACATTACTAGGAAAACACAAAAAAATATTGTAGAATCAAGAGCATTTGAGTAATTATGCATTTAATAAAAATAATTCAAGAATATTCAAATACACTAACTAAGATTTCAAATGTTGAAATAATAGTAGAAATTTTTCAAATAATAGAAATATGCTAATGTGGCATTCATATATTGAGAGGGTTGTGCCCAACATAGGTTTCATTCTTCATGTGATCCACTTCACTATAAAGGCATTAGAAATCAAAGGGATAGAGGCTAGGAGAAATTTGGTAGAGATTACTGAATCATAAAATAAAAAATAAAATAAAAATTAGTTTTTAAGAGAAATGTAGCATGAGTGAAGTGTATGTTCACTATTGAGGTCAATATATTCTATGAATCTTGACCATGTGTTTCATTAGTGAATTCTTGGTTGACTAATGGATGAGCCCACCTTCAAGGTCGAGGTGGCTTTATTAGAATAGACAACCATGCGAAAGATTGCTAGAAATAAAATTCTATGATATTCTAAATTTAGAAGACCTAATATTTCTATTTCCAATAATGTACAACATTTATACTTTGGTAAATGCATATAAAAATTAGCTCTTTCAAAAAAACCTCCTCAAACTATCTAAAGAATAAAAAGCTCAAATTTTATACAACATGCAAATAAAATTTCTAAAAACAATGCTTGAATGGCTTGCCCATAAATATATAGAAACCTTCGATGCACCATTTGTCACATCCCTACATTTATCAGTGTAAAAGAAATAAAATCATAGGGTATAGATAATTTCATTTTCTTCTGGTAACGCCATTTATGAATAAAAACGAGACATACCTTTATTTAATAAGTATTCGATCCTATACAAGAGTTATTTTTAATTAAAAAAATGATAAGGAGATTTTCGTGTACCTGTGCCTTTAGCCTTACTTATCTCCAAAAGGAAAATATTTAAGTACCATGTTCTACAACCCAACATATTATACTCAAAATTTCCATAGCATTACAATTTAAGTGAGCTCGTAAGAGCTTTAAATCCAAAATCCATCCTTTTATTAACCGATTAAACTAGCATTGTAAAGAGATAGATCATGAAACATAAAAGGATTACTAATTACATGACATAAGATACCATTTAATGGAACTCCTACCCAATCCTTAATAACAAAAATATTAAAGAAAAATAAACACATAGCGCAAACATGAAAGAGACACAGTACGTGGTTCACCCAATCTTGGATTACATCCACCATACTTTTTCTATCTTTTCTGCAGACTCTCTCACCGAGAGCATCTCTCCAATAAAGCTACAAGAACTTGGTAATGAATCAAGATACATCAAATCTCGGTCTTTTAGGAAATGTACTAATAGAATAAAGGTTGTAACAGACTCTAGGTCGTAACCTTCCCTTAGCTTATAAGGCCAGAATATGAAGACCTAGTTTAAGAATAAGATGCCGCCCCTACAACCTGGTCAATTCACAACAATAAGTTATATGTAAGAAATAGAAATTTTATACAAGGACTCAACTTCATTGCTAGTCCTTCCTTCAATTCGCGCAGACCATAAACGATGGAGGCATGAGCTTGTATCTACTTCAAACAATATACTAATCAAAACAGAATATAACCAAATAACTTTAGTGACTGGGCTAGGTATACCTGTCTTCTAAAATCTGCTAAAAAGTTATAAGACCCTACCGAGTAGAATCACAAACTATTTCATAAAAGAGCGTCTATTGAAGAAACCAGTTATTCTTTTGCCAGTGGCTTCTGATAGTGAGCCAGTAAAGCGATTTTTCCTTCTCCTATTCTTAATGATAGCCAAAATCGAGCCGACTAAACTTGGGTTTAGCGCTCAGTCAATATTTTAAAAGAAAATAATTTTCACTTTTTAACTCCGACCTGTTTTTACTGCAACCACCCTTTTTACTGCGACCAACTTTTTACTGCAACCAAGCTAGTTGGTGCGACCAAGTCGATGCGATCAAATTTGGTGCGATCAACTTTTCTGCGATCAACTTATCTGCGATTAAGTTGATGCAGTGGTCAAGTTGATGCGATCAACTTATCTGCGATCAAGTTGATGTGATCAACTTCTTTGCGATCAATTTTATGCATGCGACTAAGTTGATACATGCGATCAAGTTGGTGCATGCGGCAGAACTCTGCAGAATATGATTCTTAGTCTAAAGACTTAAGAATATTACAAATACTTTTCACCTGTGAGTAAGATGAAGTAAAATGACCACATTTACAAATCCAAATAGCTTATGGAAAACATATGCGCAAATATGTAGGAATATTTGAGCCGAACAAAGTGCGGTAAAACCTGGAACTTTCATGCGGTGAGATTTTTATGGGTTCTTGTTCTTTTACTTATCAGTAATAGTAAAATACATTTACACAAGTAAATCTGGAAACATGAGCGGCCAAAGAATCATGAATTCAACCACAAACTATTTCATATATTAACTATGTGGAAATACAAAGTAATACAAACTTGTCTGTTACAAACTCGTCCGTCTACAGAGCTTCAGCTCTTCGGCTAAATCAAATGCACAGAAGCTTGAGCTTCGACTTCACTTTCTCACCCTGAGTTCCTCTGCTTGTATCTTTTCCTTTTTCTGTCTGTGTTCCTGTGTTCTCTCTCTGTAAACTAAATTACAAAATGCTTCTTCTATTTATAGGCAATCTAAAAATTGCTTCAGCATAAACCGACTTACTTGCGACTTACTTTGCATTAAACACTGCAATAACTATCTATCTAACAACTTAGCTTCTGAAATAAATTCGATTGAATTACACTACCTACATGTGGACTTTTCCTTCTTGTCAGACTGACAGACAAGATCGTGGATTCTACAGACTCTGACATAGTCGGCTGGAGATCAAATATAGATCTGCGAATTAATTACATTTTTCCAACACTCCCCCTTAATTATGAGCAGATGGGGATTTTTTAAAACAAAACTTACAAAATGTTTCGGAGCTTAGACATGCTCTGTTCATGACAGAGTTCACTGTGGAGAACTTTTCATTCCAAGAAAACTACGCATATACTGGAATGTGTCCTTTGCCAATGGCTTTGTGAAGATGTCAGCAAGTTGGTCTTCACACCTGCAAAATTCCAAACAAATTTCCTTGTCGTTCACCAACTCTCTTATAAAATGAAACCTTGTGTCTATGTGCTTGGTTCTCTTGTGAAACACATGATTGTTTGATAATGTTATGGCTGAATTGTTGTCGCAGAAGATTGTTGTTGGTTCTTGATGGTTCTGTGACAAGTCTTTTAAGACTCTTCTCATCCAGACAACTTGACATGCGGCACTTGTAGCTGCAACATACTCTGCTTCAGTTGAAGATAGAGTTACTATGGGATGTTTCTTTGAAGCCCATGAAACAACACCTGTACCAAAATGAAATGTATATCCAGATGTGCTTTTCCTGTCATCTATGCTACCTCCATTGTCACTGTCAGTGTAACCAATGAGTTTAAAATTTTCTGAGGTTGAATACATAATACCAAGGTCTTTTGTTCCAGTTACATACCTCAGAATTATTTTACCTGCTTGCCAATGTGAGTCTTTCGGTGACTCCATGAACCTTGAGATTAGACTTACACCATACATAATGTCTGGTCTTGTTGCTGTCAAATACATAAGGCTGCCAACAAGCCTTTTGAACAGCGTAGGATCTACAGTGGATCCTTCATCATCCTTGCTCAATTTTAAACCTGTTATCACTGGTGTTGGGGATATCTTACAGTTAGACATGTTAAAACTTTTTAATACCTCACTTGCATACTTGGACTGTGATATAAATATACCACTCTCAGACTGCTGAACTTCAATGCCCAGAAAAAACTTCATAAGCCCCAGATCAGTCATTTCAAATTCACTTTCCATGACTTCTTTAAAATCTGCTATGCCATAATCACCAGTAAATATTAAATCATCTGCATACAGGCATACAATTAACATCTTACCTTGCTCATCGACTTTGGCGTACAAAGTCGTTTCACTTTCACTTCTGTGAAATCCATTTTCAATGAGATAGGAATCAATACGACTGTACCAAGCTCTAGGATCTTGCTTCAAACCATAGAGTGCCTTTTTCAGCCTGTACACTTTGTGCTCTTGACCTGGAACTTCATACCCTTGTGGTTGTTCCACATATACTTCCTCTTCTATATAGCCATTTAAGAATGCCGACTTGACATCCATCTGATGAACATGCCATTTTTTTTGTGCAGCAATGGCCAAAACTGTTCTGACTGTATCCATGCGTGCAACAGGTGCAAACGTTTCATTGAAGTCGATGCCAGGTTGCTGTGTGAACCCTCTTGCTACCATTCTTGCCTTGTGCTTTTGCACATTCCAATCAGCATCTTGCTTTGTCTTATAAATCCATTTGACACTGATTACATCCTTGTCTTTTGGTACATCAACCAGTTCCCATGTCTGGTTTTTCTCAATGCATTCTATTTCTTCATCCATGGCTTGTGCCCATACTTCTTCTTCAACAGCTTCTTCAAATGTTAGTGGATCATATAGAGGGGAAAATAATGCAAATAGACAGAATGAATTAGGTGTACCAGCTTCATATATCTCTCGCAGACTTCTTGTCTTCATCGGTTCTGCCGATGTTGACCCCGACGAAATGCTTGATGGAGTCTGTTGTCCTCTTGGTGTACTTGTAGGTGTAGCTTGAGCTGCTACTTGTGTCGATGGTCCTTGTGATGAACCATGTATTGGTGTCATGGGAGTCGATGGTGCTCCTACCGGTTGATTTACATGTGGTATTTGAACCAATTCCTCTTCCATATCGTCATTGTCAATGTTCGACACAATCTTGACATTTGTGTCGATGGTTCCATCCCATGATTCATTCTCGACAAATTGAACATCCCAACTGATTATCACTTTCTTTGTGACGGGGTCATACAACTTGTATGCTTTTGTGTCTTCTGAATAGCCGACAAAAATACATTTCTGTCCCTTCTTGTCTAGCTTCCTTCTCAGCTCATCTGGAATATGCGCATATGCAACACAACCAAAAACTTTTAAATGTGAGACACTATGATTCATACCTGTCCATGCTTCTTGGGGAACTTTGTTCTTCACACTCTTTGTTGGACATAGGTTCATAATGTATACATCAGTTGTGACTGCTTGACCCCAATACTCATTTGGAAAATGCTTGGCTGCCAACATGCTGCGTGCCATCTCCATGATGGTTCTGTTCTTTCTTTCGGCAATACCATTCTGCTGAGGTGTATACCATGCAGTGAATTGTTTCTGTATGCCATGGGTCTTGCAAAAATTCAGAAATTCATTTGAAACATATTCACCTCCTCTGTCGGTCCTTAAGATTTTGATGCGGTGTCCACTCTGGTTCTCCACGAGTGCCTTGAACTGCTGAAAATAACGAAATGCATCAGATTTGTGTTTCAAGAAATATACCCATTTCTTTCTTGAGTAGTCATCAATAAAGGTTAGAAAATATTTGCAGTCACCAATGGATGATGTCTGCATTGGACCACAGATGTTAGAGTGCACAATTTCAAGTCGTGTGCGTGCTCTATAGGAATTTCTGATTGGAAATGTCTCTCTGTGCTGCTTGCCAAAAATGCAGCCTTCACAAACCCTCTCTGGTCTGTCAATCAATGGTAATCCCTTCACCATATTTTTTGTGTGAAGTAGCTTCAGCCCACCAAAATTTAGATGTCCAAATATGAAATGCCACAACCAGGATTCATCCTGAACTTCTGTCTGAAATGCAGCTTGCAAATTAGCGCTGCAATTTTCTCTCTTGTCGAGGATCTCGACTGTTTCTTCATTTTCTGCCTTGAATGCATCTCCTATCTTTGTCTTCCCATTTATGTTGGGAACTATCCACAATGGAAACAAGCGGTTGCTTGTCATTGGCACTTTTGCTATCAGCTGGTCGCTTGGACGCTTGTCTTTGATCAGACAGTGTTCATCTTCCATGTAGACTCTATAGCCTTTTTGTAACAACTGTCCAATGCTGAACAAATTATGTTTCATACCATCAACATGATAGATATCAGGGATATACTTACTCTCCCCCTGTTTGTTTAGAATATCAACAGTGCCTTTTCCTAAGACAGTGACTTGGACATTGTTTCCAAGTGTAACATCAGTTTTAACTAAAGTGTCTAGACTAGAAAACAGATCTAAATTACCAGTCATATGGTTGCTGCATCCTGAGTCTAAGTACCATATGTCATGTGGACTTTCTTGAAAAGCATTGCATTCAAGTGGAGATGTCGATGCCATTAACATTGCACCTGTCGAAGTGCTGGTGCTGGTCAACTGACTTGGGCTTTTCCTTCCTTGGTTATATTGTTTCTTCCTGCATTCATATGCATAATGACCAAACTTATTACAGTAATGACATTGAATTTTTTATTTATCAAACCTCTGGCCACTTGGCTGACTTGGGTTTCGGTTATCTCCTCTGCCACCGACATTTGCAGCACTTCTGCCTCGTCCTCCTCTTGAAGAAATTCTTCCTCTGCCTCTGAAGTTGTTTCTCCCCCTACCTCTACCACGGCTTATGGCTGATTGTGCTGCAAATGCACCTTCCAGTGATGTCTGTGATCTGCTGATTCTGTGTTCATGATTGATGAGTGAAGCTTGCAGCTCATCAATGCTGAATGTTGACATGTCTGTGTGTTCCTCTAAGGTCACAACCAAATTTTCAAATCTTGGGGGAAGACTTCTGAGAATTTTTTCAACAACCCTTTGGTCTGATACGGGTTCTCCATGAGATTTCAGTTGGTTTATCAATCCAACAACTCTGGTGTAGAATGTGTCTACATTCTCTGAATCTTTCATGCACAGAGATTCAAAATATTTTCTCAGAATCTGCAGCTTGGATGTCTTTACCTTGGTCAAACCTTGATATGCAGTCTCCAATGTATCCCATGCTTCTTTGGCATTAGTCGATGCTTCTATTCTTGGGAGTATGCTCTCATGCATAGCTTGATGTATGAAAAATAGATCTTTTCCATCTCTCTTCCTCTGTTCTCTCAAGACATCTTTCTGAGCCTGTGTGAGATTGTTATATGCTGTCATGTCTGTTGGTTCTGCATAACCATGCTGAACTATCTCCCAGACATCTTGTCCTCTGAATAAATCCCTCATTGTTAAAGACCAATATTCATAATTCTTTCCCGTAAAACTTGGAGGTTGCAATGAACCAGAAGTGGAAGCCATTTTAATTTTTAATTAACTTTCCATAGAAAATTAATTTCCACTTTTTAAGACAAGATTTCTTTCCTAAAATCTTGGGCTGTTATAAACCTCGCTCTGATATAACCTTGCTCTGATACCAGATAGCCAAAACCGAGCCGACTAAACTTGGGTTTAGCGCTCAGTCAATATTTTAAAAGAAAATAATTTTCACTTTTTAACTCCGACCTATTTTTACTGCGACCACCCTTTTTACTGCGACCAAATTTTTACTGCGACCAAGCTAGTTGGTGCGACCAAGTTGATGCGATCAAATTTGGTGCGATCAAATTTTGTGCGATCAACTTTTCTACGATCAACTTATCTGCGATTAAGTTGATGCGGCGGTCAAGTTGATGCGATCAACTTATCTGCGATCAAGTTGATGCGATCAACTTCTTTGAGATCAAGTTTATGCATGCGACTAAGTTGATACATGCGATCAAGTTGGTGCATGCGGCATAACTGTGAAGAATATGATTCTTAGTCTAAAGACTTAAGAATATTACAAATACTTTTCACCTGTGAGTAAGATGAAGTAAAATGACCACATTTACAAATCCAAATAACTTATGGAAAACATATGCCCAAATATGTAGGAATATTTGAGCCGAACAAAGTGCGGTAAAACCTGGAACTTTCACGCGGTGATATTTTTATGGGTTCTTGTTCTTTTACTTATCAGTAATAGTAAAAGACATTTACAGAAGTAAATCTGGAAACATCAGCGACCAAATAATCATGAATTCAACCACAAACTATTTCATATATTAACTATGCGGAAATACAAAGTAATACAAACTTGTTTGTTACAAAATCGTCCATCTACAGAGCTTCAGCTCTTCGGCTAAATCAAATGCACAGAAGCTTAAGCTTTGACTTCACTTTCTCACCCTGAGTTCCTCTTCTTGTATCTTTTCCTTTTTCTGTCTGTGTTCCTGTGTTCTCTCTCTATAAACTAAATTACAAAATGCTTCTTCTATTTATAGGAAATCTGAAAATTGCTTCAGCATAAACCGACTTACTTACCGACTTACTTTGCATTAAACACTGCAATAACTATCTACCTAACAACTTAGCTTCTGAAATAAATTCGATTGAATTATGCTTCCTACATGTGGACTTTTCCTTCTTGTCAGACTGACAGACAAGATCGTGGCTTCTACAGACTTTGACAAAGTCGGCTGGAAATCAAATATAGATGTGTGAATTAATTACATTTTTCCAACACTTAAAAGGTTGGGTATGGTCGTGGTTTACTAGAGGTTTATCCACTTCATACAAACAGTTCACAGATTCACAACACAGTAGCCTAAGCATGTAAGAAAATGCGAGAGGCATTTCTAGTGTACTTAGGTGTATGACCGATTGCCAAGGAGAAACCTCCTGCAAGCTGTCATCAGCCCTCCAACTTAGGCAAGGAACTTCAAAATAAAAAAGGGGTAAAAGGCATATTCTAGACCAAAGTTTAATGATTCCATAGGCCACACTGCAGGTTTATACTCCCTTATGTTTTCCCAACTCTGTCTGTTAGATCAATACGCACCCAATCATACCACTCGAGCTATCAATCAGATATTCATCCAGATAAAACACTGTTCATAATTGAGATCATATATTCTAGGTTCGAGCTATCAAGATTTGGTATTCCTTCAAAATAAAATTCAATCAACTAAACCTACTTCAATTTTCGAATCTTGGCAAACAAGTTATTTATACAGGTAGAAGAAAAAGTGGACAAGGAAATCGCATAAACCACTCTAGAGATATGAATCCGAGATTTATCAACATCAACACAATAGATAGAAGGAAAATCGCATAATCCTCTTTAAGTTAAAGAATATGGGACCGCGTGAACCCTACAGAACTTGCCAATATTGATATTTATAAAGGAAAGCATATAATGCTTTTATATAATCCAACTCTAAACGCATAGCGAATAGGGACATGATGCAACAACTAGGTTCAGAATGATTTCACAATATGAAATGCAAACATTGATCCACATCTAAGGTACACGTTCTCATCCGGTATCAAACGCAACCACATTTCATTACTAACAAAGGGCCTACATCAAAACTTGAAGGTTTTTATTCGCAGAAAAGGAGCATACATAACAGAATCTAGATCAACACCCATACCTGTTCCTGATGAAGGTAGCGGATAAATGCCCTTTAACTAGTTCTCTGATTTGGGCAATGCTTCATCGCAGAACTTGGAAGAGAAAATTCCCTGAATGTGCAGACTGCGATATTCCTCGGCCAGTCGAGCTCGGGATGGGTTCAAACAAAAATGTGCCCGTGATAACTCAGATCTAAACCTAGGAAGGATACAACAACATTTACACTTGGAAAACAAAACAAGATTCTTTTCCAAGAAACCATGGGCAGAGGTCTTCCTCCACAGTACTTACCGTTTCGAGTAAAGCCTCCACAATATGCGTCTATAATTTAGGGTAGAATTAAAACACCAAAATCAACGTCTCTCCACAGTTTCATGTCAGTCGAGGGAAGTAATTACACCTCCATAATTAGTGATCGTAAATCA
>LPNX010429534.1:541650-645531 GCA_001517045.1 Pseudotsuga menziesii | reverse complement strand
AATAAACAAAAACGTGTATGACTGAAGAAAAATATGAACGAACTTGGCCTGAAGTTGCACTACTGAACGAGCTTGGCCCCAACTTGGAACAAATAGAAGTCTGAACGAAAGATCTCTAGGATTTTATTTATTTATATAGTTGGGTATTATACCGAACACCACATGTGGCCTTTTGATTTTTTTTTAAAACTAGGTGAGTATAACCCCATGTTATTTTAATTATATGTTTTTTTATTTTTGTTTTTTTCAACTTAGTTCAAAAAGAATAACTTTTAGGATTTTCATGTTTTATAATTTTTACCCTATTTCCTATCAGCCTCAAAAATGTGGTAGACATACCTTCTTCAAAAGGCCCTATTATGGTGGACATACCATAGTCTCTGCCAATTTGCCTATGAAATGATCCATTTAAATATGGAAAGAAAAAATATTGCAACAATCCTAAGAGGCTAGTAAGTTCATCCTAGCTGGTAAGTTCATGACTTTCTCCAGCTAGGTGAAGTAGTGAAGTGCCACAATGACCTAGTGGTGACCATTTGCTAAAGGAGGTTACATGTCATAAATTCAATGGCCCATTTTGAAATGGACCCATAGTCCTTACAGGGTAGATAAGCACATTTTTTTCTCATATATATTTGACAAGGTTGACAAGTTTTGTAATGTCCCAAAAAATTGAAAATAAAAAAAAAAATTATTAGGCTAAGTGAGTGGACATTATTGGACTTGCGCAAAGTATCGTACTCCTCGTAAGAAGAACGTCGTGCTTCCTTACTTCAGTTATGATTATTAGTGTGTTTACCTATGATGTCGTAAAGTTGGTTACTAAGTTATTCTTATGGTTGTACATTGCTTTGTGGGTTAATTACTTTTCTTATGTACTTCAATAATTTCAACATGTGTTTACTGTTATATACATGGTTCTAGCTTAACTTTGTCCTTGGAACCAAAGTGGGTGGAGTGGCACGACTAGTTTGCTTAGTTCTATTGAACTAATGTGCGTCTTCCATTTTACATGCAGGTTCCTCTAGTGTGGTTAAAACTGGTCAAGGAGTGAAGAGAGTTGGATCACTAGCCGCTTGTACTTATAGTTCTATCCTAGTGACATTCAATGTTTGTTTTTATTAGACTTTGTGTTAGTGACGAGGTCATCACCACACTTATTATTTGTATGACCGAGATTTATTAATTACGTGGCACTTATTATTCATGGTGTAAATATTAAGATGTGTTCATGTCTTAACATTCTTTTATTATGTGTCTAATTTACTAAATGCAATAACATATACTTTTATTATTCTTAACACTTTTATCTTCTTTTGTTAAAGACCAATCTTGGCTTTATAAATAACAACATTGCCATGGCATAGTGTGCATGTCATGGTCCTAGGTTTAGAGCATAAGGAATTCGATAAGCATGGTTCTAAGGCTTAGAGAATAAAGTATGCGATGTATGTGATACTTATGCCTTGTATTGATTTGGGGTGGCGATTTTAAACCATTGCACATGGGGTTTATAACTATGCATGAGATGGAGGCATTCGATATTGTAACGCATAAGAACTATAGAGAAGTGGGTTTGGAAATCATTAATGGACAACATCTTGGCACCTTTAATGCATGTTCGAATGTGTGCCTTCCCAACTTAGGGATTGGCTCCACGATGGGGTTTGGTCATTTGCAATGTAGATGCTTAAATTTTGCTCCTACACAGTATTGAGAACGCGACTTCCATGAGGATGACAAGTATGAGAAATGTTTGGGTTTCACAACATTCGTTGTTTGTTTGTAACTTACTGAACGATTTCATACTTATTTTTATCGTTATTGTGTTGTGGTTGCAGGTTACACGGATGGCGAGGAGAGGCATGGGTCGTAGCGTGAAAGCAAGCTGTGGGCAAAGACATACCTTATGGTGAGCTTGTTAACAAGTCTCCATTTGTCACCTCTTGTCTTTATGGTTGAGACTCTGTTTTAACTCATCGCTGGTTGGGGTTTTCTTGATTCTGGTTCCAATAGATGCATTTTAGTTTGGGGTTTGACTCTGTGGAAGAACTCTACGTTTTTGGGGCAGCGACACACTTGGGGTTTGTTGTGTAGTTTCAATGGCCTCCGAGGTGGAGTTTATAATGTAATGGAATGTATTTAAGATGGTGATTTTAGCAGCAGAGGGAAACTTGGTACCTTTGATAGGATCTATGTGTATTTTATACTTCATAATTTGATTTATGTTATGTGATCACGTAGCACCATTTCTTGCAATGGTACAATGGCAAAAAAAAAACTGTGTAAAATTGGCTATGGCTTTATATGGATGTTTATAAATGTATTTATGTTGCATTCATTTAAATTGTTATTATACATATGTTTTAAGTGGCATTCGCCTTTGTTTGTTGGACTCTTTAAGTAGATGACTAAACAATGAGCACTGATGGCTTTTGAGGCCACACTGTGAATGGTGTTGGCACTCACTGTAACATACCCAACCCTCTCACCAACGAAGAGGATGCTAGCAAACTATGATATAAGTCGAGAAACTAGCACCATGAAGATTTAAATAACTAAAAACTTACAAACGGAAATGCTTTGAAGTAAAACATGCAGAGATGCATAATTATTAGGAATATAGCAGAAGCAAAACCATACATTCAAGCCTTCAACAAGTTCATCACAATTCATTAGACATCACATATAATTGCAGAGATGGAATAGTCAAGAATACTTATCTTATGCAGTATTCGTCCTGCAACTGACTACGTCGCTCCAACGTTCCACCTAACCATAGGCCAGTGTGCTCCTTAATCTCTCAGCAACACTGCCACCACTGAGCTCGGCATGATTTCCCAAGGAATAAGGAACAAGCAGGCTTACACATAGCCAAGAATACACAAATCAGCAAGCCAACACAGTCCGAAGACCAACCATTACATACACGGAGCAAAACAAGTGACCCATAGCTTGGCCAGGGAAATCCAATTCCTCAGTCATTCTTGGCCTTATCGTGGCCAAAAGGTATTAATAATAGACACATCCAACCCAAAACTAAAAAGAACCCACATCAAACCACAAATCGTGGGGAAAACAGTAGCCCCAATCTCAACATTGAAATAATGGGAAATACACAGCCCGAAATACAAGAGGTGATCAGACTCTTAGCCTGGGTAGGGAAAACATATACACAAACCACAAAATCGGTATGGAAACACACCCCCACAGCAAAAATCATGAATGGCTCCTTCACAGGGACATCATGGATGGCAGAAAACGGCTCCCTAGCTTGCTGCGCGAGGAAAATAATGAAGAGTCCCAGCCTATGCATGAGGAGAAAGGAGAGATCGTCTCTGCGTGTGGATGGAAAAAATGGATAAATGAGAGAATGGAATTGTTTTCCTCCTTTCCCACATGAAGTGAGAGTCCGCTAGTGGAGTGTGCATGTGGGGAAGGGCTGACAGTCCTGCCACACACCACTTCTCAACAATAACTATACCAACTTATCAACAGAAGTTTTAATGTGGTATTTGACTGATGAGACAAGGAAAGGTGAGTGAGTCAAAAGGGTTGGTGACAACTAAATGGGTTTAACAGCTGACACGTGGCTTTTCCCCATTGGCCCAAGGTTTAATAATTCCCCCTCTTTATCCCTAGGAAACTCATGCCCTTTTCATCATGGTTGCATTGACATAGCTGGTTGGGGTTTATTTTAATTAAAAATGCATATTTACATGATGCCAAAACTATAAGTTGTTGGATAGCACGATATACCATCGGCAACTATCCCTATTGTCGTAATGTGAGATTAATATATATAGAGGTTTGTCCCCAACACAAGTTTCAATCTTGATGTGATCGATTTCATTATAAAGGCATGAGAAATCAAAGGGGTAGAGGCTAAAGATAAATTTTGTAGGGATTAGGGAATCATAAACTTACCGATAATAAAAAAATTAGCTCTTAAGGGAATGTTTCTCATATATGAAAATAAAAAATAAGCAAAAAATTAGTTGTTGAGAGAAATGTTTCTCATATACACAAATCACGAGTAAAGTGTATGTTCACTATTGAGGTCAACATATTCTATAAATATTGACCATGTGTTTCATTAGTAAATTGGTCATTAGTCAAGGGATGAGCCCACCTCGAAGCTCGAAGTTACTTTAGCAGAATAGGAAACCATGGGAAATATTTTTAGAACTAAAATACTATGATATTATAAATTTAGAAGACCTAAGATTTCTATTTGAAAAAGGTACAACATTTACACTTTGAAAAATACATATAAATTTTCTAAACCTCATGATTGCATAAAAATAAGAATTGTGGAATAAAATATGGATATTAAACTCACTTATAAACAACAAAATGGAACTAGAAATGAGTATCTAAAAGTCACCTCTTTCAAAAAAACTTCTCAAAATATCCAAAGAATAAAAGAACTCAAATTTCATACAACATGCAAATAAAATTTTAAAAAACAATGCTTTAATTGCTTGCCCATAAATATATAGAAACCTTAGACACAAAGATTTTTCTCACTATATGAAAATAAAATTTTTAAAACAATGCTTTAAATTCTTACCCGTAAATATATAGAAACATTAAATACAAATATATTGCACACATTTATCTATTTAAAAGGTTCATAAGTAACCATTAAAAATAAAATTTAGAAACACTATAGTTTTGTTCATAAAAAATATCCAGAAATTTAGAAGAAATGCATCCATAAAAGCAAACCCCAAATTTCATACTACATGTAAAGAAAGAAAAAATCAAGATTTCAATGTTTTCCCTTAAAATATATATGGAAATTTTTTTAGATGAATACACAAAGACAACACTTAATAATACTCTGTCAAACCTTGCAAGAGAATCATCCCAAAATTGTTTTAAACAAACCATATAATTGGATGCCTCAAAAAATAAATAAATTAACCTCCAAATGTAATATAAGAAGTCAAATGGGTCAGAACATAGGGCTCGCTAGAAACCACACTTATGACCGGCCTATGACACTTGCTTTTTGAGTACTTAGCTATATACACACATGATTATGTCTAATGTGATATTTGTTTGTGTGTTAACACTCCAATATCTTATAGGGGCTCGAAACGATATCCATTTGACTCTTATTAACACTCTGCAAAAAGAATAAAATAGTTACAAAGTCTAGGTTAATGATAACCATTTAGTCCAAATGGATTGCAAGAAGACCTTAAAAATTGATCAATACTAATTGCCTATTCCAAAAATTCATTGACAACCAAAAAAATTTGAGTGACTCTAAGTTAAGGTGGATGAGATAAAACTCCACCTCCCAAACGATGCCCAAATGATGAAAATTCATTAAATTAAACACCCTCAACGCAAATGAGTTTAAAGAACACATATCCACAATTTGAGAAGAAATGCATCCATATAAGAAAACCCTAAATTTCATATAGAAAAAAAAAGAGTTAGTGTTTTCCCCTAAAATATCTCAAGAAGAAGTTTAAGATCAATACATGAAGACAACGCTTAATGGATACTCCATCAAACCCTATAAAAGGGTCATCCCAAAATTGTTCTAAAGAAACCATATAAGTGGATGTTTTCAAAAATAAATAAATAAACCTTTAAAATCTAATATAAGAAGTCAAATGACTCAAAGAATAGGGCTCCCTAGGAATCCAACTTATGTCATGCCTATGACACTAGAGTTTTTCTAGTATTGAGATATATACACTCATGAGTATGGATAATGTAATATTTTTTTACGGATTAACACTTCAATAGCTCATGTTTTTAGGTCGGGAATGGGTGGACGGTTTTGAGGGTTTATCCTTTGCGAGGCTGGTCAACGGGTGGATAGGCTACGCTGGTCTACATGCACACGTCGGCTCAGGGATTCCTACGAGAACCATGGCTTCTGCGAGGCATGGACACCCTGGCTCGGTGGGAAGAGAACCAAAACCAAGAAGGGATAAGTCAGATGATAGGGGGGACAGGATCGGGGGGCACACATGAACTAGGTCAGGAAAAAGATAGGCCTGGGAGGCTATTTTCCGAAGACCATCACCATCCCAGCGATTCAAATCAAATTTGAGACGGTTAGAGGTAAGATCAAGCTATGGAAGGAAAAGGCCCCGATCAGGAAATATGTGGGGATATGGCCAAAGGAGAAAGATATGGTTAAGTGGATAAATAGTCTGTGTAACCCCAAAGGGCATTATGAATTACATGTGGGATCAAAGGGTTTCTTCACCATTATCTTTTTCAACTAGGAAGAGATAGATAGAGTCATGGAGGGAGGCCCGTATTTCTTCTTCTCAGCTGGGTTATACCTTCATCCATGGAAGGAACATTTTAACCCAAAAACATAATACATGATGGTTTCCCTAGCCTCGATTCACCTCTTCTCACTTCCAAGTGAGTACAGGGATTTGGACACTCTGAAGGACATCAGAAACACCCTTGGGGAGTTCATAAAAGTAGCAAAACACACTAAGGTCCAAAGGTATACCTCCTTTTCCAGGATCTGCATCTATATGAACCTTTCCAAAGAACTCCATGCAGCAATCCGTTTAAATTGGGAAGATGAGGAATGGATCCATCCCATAGACTATGAGAAACTCCCCTTCTAGTGCCGGCACTACCATGACTATCATCATCTTCGGAGGAACTACCCCAAACTAATCCCCAGGAAAAGGATATAGAAGAGGATGGGTTCACACAAGTTAAAAATAGATGAAGAAGCAAAGGTAGAGGAAGACCCAATGCAAAAAAGGAGCAAGTGACGAAGGAGCAGCAAGTGACAAAGGAGCAGCGATCCAAAAACCGCTTCGAGGTGTTGGGGAGGGAGAGTGAGGACGGGGACATCAAAAAAACAAAATTCTTCTGCAGAACAGTAGGAAGGCTTGATCAAAAACCTAGAAGAGGATGGTTTACAGCAGATGGAAGAGGTGGAGGAGGATGAAAGGGACGATATGCAACTACTCAAGCTAGATCTGGATGCGATTGAGGAAGAATGTGGGAAGAAAGGAAAGGGTCATGTCTCTTGACGTCAAATCGAACTCCTTCAGGAGGTAATCATAAGAACCAATGCCCATGATAGTCTAGGGATTGACCCAGATTTGTAAACAGGAAGTAAGGGGGAATCTTCAGAAGAAGAGTTAAGAAGAGGACGGAAGACGAATAATCAACGCATTGCTATGGTGGGAGTTAGACTCATTGAATCTGGCTAATATCCTACGATCAAGGAATCCTTCTATGAAGTCGATAAGCGGTTTCAATGAAGCTCATATCATGGAACATAAGGGGGTGTAGCAACCCCAAGAAATGGAAAACAATACACAAAAAAATCAAGCAAGAAAACCCAGACATCCTTTTCCTTCAAGAAACTAAATGTAGCCTTGAGGGCTTAGAGAAAATTAGGGATAAAATTTGGAAAGAATGTAAACTAATGGCCCTAGATGCTGCTGGACAATAGGGTGGATTGGCAATTCTCTGGCAGCCAAGGGCCGTGGAACTCTCAGAATGGCGAGCAAAAACATTTTCTCTTATGGAAAACTTTTGCATTATTGATTCAGGAGTGAGGGGCTCTATGGGGAATGTTTATGGACCCAGCAGCTTCCGTGAGAAGTAGACCTTCATTTCCTTTCTCAACTGGCTCAAGGAAAAAATTGATGCTAGAAATTGGGTGCTCAGAGGGGATTTCAACCTTATTTCCAACCTTGGGGAAAATAAGGGGGGAAGAAAAATTTTGGATAAATATCAAGAAGCCTTATGTGAATTTCTAGCTTAGAGATCCCTAGTGGACCTAGAGACAGGAAACATGTGGTACACTTGGAATAATAAGAGGGGCGGGAGCACCTGGTGGCCTCCCTCCTTTATCAATTTTAGGTGTTAGAGAATATTATTCACAGTACAGGGGAAATTGTGGCTGATGTTCTCCCTGCAGCAGGCTCTGACCATTGGCCCATCTTCCTTTACTGGGATTGGTCAAGATCCTCCATGGGTAAGCCGTTTTCTTTTGAACAGTTCTAGTTGGAACGTAAAGACTTTAAGGACCTTGTCAATCAATGGTGCTAGGAGTTGGTTCTCCCCTAGGAACAGTTATGTATCATTTTCAACAAAAACTCAAGGCTCTGAAGGCCAAAATCCCCATGTGAAAGAGGAGGAATTGGGAACATCTTTGAGGACAAAAAAGCGTTTTTATGTGAGTTGGACGTCATAAATAGAAAGGGCATGGAAGAAGTTTGGGATGAGGACATGAAGGCCAAAGAGAAATAACTAATGAATCAAATCGAGGCTAGGGAAAGGTAGGAAGGAATATTCTAGCAACAAAAAGCGAGGGTTAAATGGCTGTAGGAGGGAGAAAGAAATATCAAATTCTTCCATAACTCCGTGATTCAAAATAGGAGCAGTTGCAAAATCTAGAAACTAAGAAACGGGATGGCAGTAGAGTGGAATCCACACTGGAGATAGAGGTAGATTTCACGCAACATTTTTCTGAGATTCTTAATGAGGATGGTTTGAATAGAGGTAGGGATATTGGAAAAATCACAATCCTAATCCCTAGGGTGGTCACTGAAGAAAACAATGAGATGCTGACCAATCTAGTGGTGATGTAGGAGGTAGAGGAACTATTCAATGAAATGGCCCTAGGGAGATACCCTGGCATGAATGGATTCACATCCAACTTCTTCCATTACGTCTGGGATCTCATCAAGGAGGAGGTCCTTAACATCATGGAGGAATCCATAAACAAGAGGGGAGTCCTCAAAGCCTTTAATGCAACCTTCCTAACCTTAATCCCTAAGGAGACAGGGGTGAATAGTCTTGAAAAATTTTGACCGATAGCTTTATGTAATGTCATCTACCAAATCATCTCCAAGATAATTTCTAACCATCTTAAATCTCTCCTTCCCAAGTTTGTTATCCCTTTGCATTCGGGATTTGTGGAAGGAAGATAAATTTTGTATTGGTTCATTCTTTTTCATGAGGTGCTTCACTTGCTCAAAATCAAGAGGAAACCAGGTATGATGATCAACCTTGATATAGAAAAGGCTTATGATAAGTTAAATTGGCAGTTTATGGAGAAAATGTTGGAGACCTATGGATTTTTTCAGGGTTGGGTGTAATGGGTCATGGGCTTAGTCACAACTCCCTTCTTTAACATTATCCTTAATGGGTCCCTGACTATTAATTTCCTACCTACTCACGGTATCAGACAAGGTGATCCTCTATCCCCTTTCCTCTTCATCCTTATGGCTAAAGGCTTGAGTCACCTTATCATGTCCTAGGAAGAGAGAGGAGAAATCAGAGGGTTCAAATTTCGTGATGGAATGGCACCTCAGACTCACCAGCAATGTGTAGATGATACTATGCTCATGGGGCAGCCTTCAGTGCAAGATACACAAAGCTTCAAAAATAGCCTGAACCTCTTTGCTAAATCCTTAGGATTGGATGTCAATCCGAACAAGTCTCTGGGATTTTTTGTGAACAACTCCCCAGTTACGTAGAGGAACATCTTATGAATCCTGTGTTTCTCGAAAGGATCCTTCGTGTGTAAGTACCTGGGAATTCCCCCTAGGGTGGGGAGGAATAAGAAATCATCCTCGCAGGAACTCCTAGATAGAATGAAGCATAAAATTTCAAGCTGGTTTCTTCGACCCTTAAACTTCCCCAGCAAGTTGATCCTGGTTAAAAGCATCATGCAGGATATGCCTATATACCTATTCTTGATTCTCATAGCTCCTCAGTCTATCCTCAAGGTAATTTGAAGTCTACAACGGACTTTTTTGTCGGGTGTAAGAGAGGCAAAAGCTAAATTTTCCCTATTCTACTGGGAGGATATCTGTTGCCCAAAGGAGCAGGGAGGACTGAGCCTCAGAGATCTTGAAGTTATGTCTAAGATCCAAGGAGCAAAATTTTTGTGGCGATGGGTAAATCATTCATCTGATTCCTCGGTCAAGCTTTGGTAGATTAAATCTGGTTGTCATCAATTGATTAGATTCAACGAGAATCTGGGTGGGTCCCCCATATGGATGAAAGCACTGAATGGAAGGAATATTGTCCAAGACCATAGTTTCTAGGAGATCAGGGATGGTAACTGTGCCAAATTATGGGATGATTCATGGAATCAGCTTCCCATCCCTTAGAGAGATATGTGATGGATTCATATCAAGGAGAAGGCCACTGAGGAGGGAAAGGTCTAGGTGAACCAATATTGGATGATCGAAAATTCAAAAGATCAAAGACAATGGGATTTTCATGATAAACCTGAACTCACAAGCATGGATGATTGGGGGGCTTTTGCAGGAAGAAATGACCCAACATTTCGTCAAGGTTAAGAAAGGCCCAGACATTTTAATATGGGGATATACAAATTGGGGCTCTGTTAGCATTAAGGAAGCCTACAATATCAGACTGGGTAACCATGAGGAGTATGACAGAATCTGGAAGAAGAAATGGATCGTGAATCTTTGGCCCAATGTATCTCTTTTCGTGTGGCTGGTTGTTAGAGGAAGGAACTTGACCAATGAAAACCTAAGACGTTGTGAGGTGCAGGGACCCTCTCAATGATGCTTGTGCTATCAAGAGGAGCATTCCATGGATCATCTCCTGGATAAGTGCACATTTGTAGCGACCATATGGGAGAAAGGGGCGATGGGATTCCGAAGAAGCGATAGGAAGCAGGATCAACCAGACCAATCCCTGAAAGAGTGGCTCCCAAAAGCCTTTAAAAACCCTATTATCATATCTATGTTGGATTCCTTCTTGGGTATGGCCATGTGGTCTCTGTGGAAGGAACAAAAGGCTAGGATCTTCAGGGATCAACGTAGAGATTCAGAGGCAGTGTGGAATATGATGAAGGACAACCTGTTGTCTTCCATCTAGAGCATGCAATGGCATGACTAGGATAAGATAATCCCCCGAGAAGAATATTAGATTGCTACAAGTTGGGGTCTCGACAGATATTTGATGGAGGGCCTCCGAATACGTGAAACGATATTCTCACCATCCAGGTCGAATTTCTAGTCCGCCCCTCCCCCACAGGATTTGAAGTTGAACTTTGACGGAGCCTCCAGGGGAAATCCTAGACCTACGGGATTTGGTGGTTTATGTTGTCACCATGATGGAAGGATATTGAATATTTTTCTGGGATCCATTGGTTTGGACACGAATAATTCATCCAAATTGGAGGGAATGATTGGTTGCTTTAAAGTCTTGGTCAGAGGTGGCTGCTTCCCTGCAATCATTGAGGGAGACTCGAGCATACTTATCCAGATGGCCAAACGAATGGTGAATGGACAGGCCTCTGAAAACGTATCCTCTATTTAGCGAATTTCCATTAGGTTGGAATACCTTCGCATCCTCCTCCTTACTCATGTAGTGATTTCGTTTAGCCATGTCAGACGGGAGTGCAACAAAGTAGCTGACTTGCTAAAAAATGCTGGCATGGGAGGTGAACTGGGATTTCGATGCAATAGGATAGAGGCATTTGGGGAGAAAGAATGGTCCCAACATTACAGACATGTGGCCTCAAGCCATCTTAATAGTAGGGCACAGGTGTCTCGTCTGGATGGTGGTAGGACAGATGGGCATAGGAGGCGCGAGCACGCCCAAACCAGACCATCCTCAATGCTTTTAAGGTGATGTGGGTTAAATAATAGGAGCAAATGGTGGTTGTCGTTCACCATCATTATGGTTAATGCTACAGAGAATGATAATATGGGCATATTGAGGTGAGATCGTTGGTAGGATTGGGCTCGTAATTTCCATAGGAGGGACATAGCAGGTGCAAGTATGAAGGATCTCACCTTCATGATCAGCCTCACATGAGAAAAGGACCAGGATGGGAAGGCTCCCATGCAGCCCTCCTCTTCTTATGCAGTGAAGGATTTGCCATCTATCACCGCTCGATGTTGCAAAGTTTTTAGTTTCCAGAACCATGCATTCTCTCTAGTGTTCCCATTGGTGTGTGTTATTGAAGGTGTGTTTTGGCTTTGCCCCTTGCTTCTGGTTTGCATTCCTCTCCCTTTTCTTAAGGCTCCCAGGTAGTGGTTTAGGAGTGGTTTAGGAGGGAGTTAGGATCTGGGGAAGCTTCCGCTCACCCTGAATGCAAGGGAAAGGGCATTTTGAGGTGAACTCGTCAAGCAACCAGGACTCAAATTCATTCCGAGGAGGAGGCAAAACATTTCAAGGAACATGTCCCACTGGAAATTTGTTTGGAGGTATAGAAGGTGGTTGCAAAGCTTTGGGAAGAGGTGAAGCTCATGCTGAAATAATGCTTACATGAGGAAGTAGCGGACTTGGTCCTTGAACCTAGCACCATGGAAATTAGAGCCTCTACTTATGATCATTTGCTGATGATTTACTGCATTACCACACATTTTGTGGGTCATTCCTCGGGTGGCAAGAGAAGCTAAGGGTGAAGGGGATGAGGAACCAGTGTAAATCTGGAAGGAACATATCAGCGAGTGCCACATCATGCACCAGAAGATATATGTAATCACAGCCAAGTTGGGATAAAATTTCCACCCTTTTGGTCATAGAACGAAGGAGTGGGCCCAGCAAAGGGCAAAGGATAGTCGAAGCAGAAATGCATGTAGGGGAGATGAGGCAGGAATTGAGAATGAAGTTGGCCCCGAGAATGCCACTATGGCTCTAACCTCGGTAGTTTCACAATGCTTGGGCGTCACCCCTCCAGACCGGGTCTAATTTCTCCTCTTTCTTTCTGGGTCTTTTGTTATGCTGGCTTTGGTTTTATTTAGAGGTTGTTTTCTATAGACGAGTAGCAGAATTTTTTATGAACATACAGTTTACGGTGAATCTAGAACTCACTAGGATTTATAGTGTCTTTGTAATGTTGTGGGAAGGGAACTTATGTAATTTTGATAGGAAAATATGTAATGGGGGTATATGGAAGGCTTTGGAAGACTCTGTATTCTTTTGGGAAGAAAGAATAGGTTTGGTACCGGATGGTGTCGCAGATAATACTGCCTTTTGACTATTATGGACGTTATCTACTATGTAATTTTTCTTTTTATAGTAATACAATGTTTTATTTAAAAAAACACTCTAATGGCTCATAGGGAATATAAAAGAAATGATACTCTAAACCACCAACCCCAAAAGGAATTGCTAAAACTACTTACAAGGAACACTATCAAGGTTAATAGTAAAAACCCTTTGGGGCCAACTCTATATTACTTTCAATTAAGATAGTTTCTAATATTTTTCTCTTGAGACAAAAATTATTTCCACATAGTAAATATGGGTTTCCAAAATCCCTTAAAAATGTCAGAAATATGAAAAAAAAAACTCTACAAGTCGCATGTGTGATTTTTCTTTTTCATAAAATAAAAACCGAACAATATACAAAAAATGAAAACTCCAAACCATAGAAATCAACTCCAAAAAAATTACTAGAGTCCATAGGAAATAAAAATTAATATATGTAAAAATTAATAAAATACAAAAATATAAGATCTATAAATAAATGGCCCAGAAGTATTGTAATGTCCCCAAAATTTGAAAAAATATATATATTTTATTATGCTAGCCGAAACTACCTATGTTGGACATTATTTGAAATTGTGCGGAATGTGTCGCACTTTGTTCACTGTATTGTAAAGTCGTAAGTTGGTTCTTACATTCTGCTTTCTTATTTCTTGATGCGGTTATTTAACGCATTACTTACATTGTCATGATGTTGATTATTTTGATGATAAATAGTTATGCATTTACATGTATGTTAGTTATTTGATTAGGTACTCATTGGTTATAAATTTGATTATTGTCGTGTACACAATTCTGACTTAAGTTTGTTATTGGAAAAGGCGGTGGAGTGGTGAGACTAGTTTCCCTTGTAACACCTCAGAGGTAATTGTTTTCTACTTGTTACGTAAGGATTACTTAGTTCTTACGAACTAATGGATTTCTTTCCATTTTACATGCATGTACACTTGGCGACGAAAAACTGCTTATAAAAACTGAAGAGGCCAAGCTGTCCATTTCATCACTAGCACTGAGTTTCACATATCTATCCTAGTTACAATATCTTGGTTGTTAAATTATATTTATACCAAGATGGATGGTTTACTAGCCTATGATTCACTGGTTATTATTGTTATACATATGAAATTTATGATAGTGACTTGGTCAATACTACACTTATTATTTATGCATCACCCATTTATTATGGTATAAAGGATTTACCCATTGGTTCATGCTTTAACATAGTTTTAGTGTATGGTTTTAATAGTTGGTATAATATTTTATAACTTTGGCCTATAGTCCTCCATGCGATATTTCATATGCCACAGACTTATGGATTAAACCCAATGTAATTCGATGTATATTTTACATGGTACGTTGAACAATACTTGGATTTGTGTTGAAAGGGTGATATAAACTATACAATGTGGGTTTTGAATTTAGTTGACGGAGGGAAAGGTGGTGGCATTAATGTGGACTTAAATTCGTGGGCCTCAAGCTTAGGGATTTGGTCACACGTTGGTTTAGATCATTTTTAGCAGCACTGCATGAGCTTTGCCTTTGCACTATGTGATGGATTGGAGCTTGGGAGGCTAGCTGCAATGGAAGGTATGTATCTATTGTCATTTGGAAAACGTGTTTTGGTAACTCTCAAGAGCTCTACGTATTGTAATAAGTTTATTTTATTGAAATGGTGCCACCACCATTCCTTGCAATGGTGCAAGGCCAAGTTTAAACGACTGTGTAACCCCGTATTGGTTTTGGAAATGTTTATGTTTATAATTTTGTCTACGGTATTTGTATTTACTATGTCGATTTCATGGTTAGCACTCTTCTTCATTGCACTGTGAGGTTTTACAATTAGTTTTTAAGTTATTTGTATGGAATTGTTAGTGTGTTGTTGGCCTTTGGAGCCATGCCGTGAAGGGCAATGGAATTCCCTCCATTTACACTACTACTCTGTAGTTATATGAATGGATTGTTGATATTATATAGACTGTGTGTAATCAAAATCATTGTTTGAATTACTCTATGGATAAATGTTGCAAACATTGTTGGCTTTGGGGGCCATGTCGTATGTGGCATTACCATTCCTGCCATTTCAGCTACGATACTATATTGTAGAAGTGCATTATCATTTTTACGGATGAAACTTGTTTATGGATAAATATTTATGTTTAACATGTAAGATCCATAACATGGTATAACCCTTCGACGGTTTTTGTTTCTATTCTCCTAGCATTGACATGGCTGGATTAATGTTTAATGGATTTGTTAAAAATATAGGGTCGAGGGGCTTAGTTACAGTGGGTAATTTTACTTGGTATTTTGACCTCTGTGCAAATATTTGATGTTTTAGATTACAGTCTGCATATTTATATATATAGCATGGCTTGGATAGTGTAATGTTACACCGTGAGGTAGAAACCAAATAACGAATCCTACAGGATTTGTTATTGTGGCTTGTAAATAAACAGACACTACATGAATCGATCTTGGGTCATTGTGGTTGCAAGGGTTTATAGATGTATCGACTCGATTTGGGAATAACACCTACGTGAATCGATCCTACGACCTCTCTGTAATTATATTTATGTTTTTAGTGCATGGTGTACATAGTATTAGGGTTGATTTATTGCATTGGGGATTTCGCTATGGCATGCGATTCTTATAACGTATTTTTTAAGTATTTTAAGGGTTTGATTTATTATACTTGTAATGGATTTATTATGTGACACTTTCTTTACTACATATGATTTTGTTGATGTAGTTGGTATGATAAATATATGGTTTGGCTTAATGTGGAGTATTGGTAAAGCATAAATCGTGGACCATTAACTGGTCTCGATACTTGGACTGCAGATTTGACTTATGAGTTTTTTGGTTAATGGAAAAAGATATTTTATAACCTTGGTTCTTGGTAGAAATAATTACACACCCTCACAGTTCTTCGATATTTTTTATTTTAGGTTTAATACTTTGAATTGATTATCATTCTCGAGTATAGAATAATGTTTTTAGAATATTGCTTCATTTAGAATATTGCTCTGTGTAGAGTTGATATAATGTAAATGATTTATTTATTAGATTATGTTTACTATATTAGTTAACTATATTTTGTATTTAAGTTTTGTTTATAGCTTAACTTGAATTAGTCTTTTATTCCTTATTATAGTTCTGCTCGCAATATGGGATTTTCTAGTAGAGTTTATAGGTAAATAAACATATAGGCATTGTTAGATTAATTTCGATCTTTTAGAGAAGCAAAGTTTAAGATGTAAATAAATGGAGAACTAAGTATAGAAGAAATAAACCCTAAATATTTCTTAAACATGAATTAAGTTAGAGACTTAGGGTTTATAAGCAAAATGTAAACCCCTAAATATTTTGACATGAAAACAATTGTAAACATAGGTTAGAAATATAACATGAACAATTGCATATTCGAACAAGAAATTATTCTAGATAATGAAATAGGAAGTCAAGGACATCATACTTGAAAGGTGAAGCTATTCCAATGGCTAAAACATACACACTTAATTACCCAACATTAACAATTCATAGGAAGATATGACCTCTGTATAGATGACCAAATAGCTTGGGAACTACCACATTCCACCCAACCATGAACCAGAACCATTCTTGGTTTTAATTCAGATCCCCTCAAGCTGGTTCCAACATGCAAGTAGCTTAGAGATGCTAAGGTAAGGCTTCCCTAACTTGTTTATGTCTCGATTAGTTCTCATTTTTCCTATGAGAAAATTTTTCTCCAAGAACTCTCTTGGGAATAATCAGGAAGAATAATGACTCCAAAAAGATGGAAGAGATACCTAAGCTTCTCTTTCACTTGGGACTTTACAGACAAAATTTTCAGTCAAAGCCTCGCAGTTAAATCAAGAATCACTTGATTTCTTGATTTAACCCTTTTTATTTAATTTAGGTACTTTTAAGATTTTAACTTACGAACTTTTAACTAGTTCCTAATTGGACTTTTGTAGCTATTGTAATATCTAATTTTCTTTAGGGGTGGCAGGCATGGGGGGATTCTCTTGAATCCTGAAGGATATGTTGACCAGACCTTTCCCTGGGGACTTGGGAGAAGAACCAATAATGAAGCGGAATGGTTGGCCCTTATTCAGGGTCTCCATCTCTTAAACAATAAGAAGATTAGCAGGGTTCTGATATTTGGGGACTCACGGCACGTCATTTACAGGTTGGTAAATGGATATCCTATAGGAGATATCAATTGTCATTGGTTATATGGGAAAGCCAAGCTTCTCATGTCCAACTCCTATGAGATTTATCACATCCTCCGGAAAAACAACACAGCTGCGGATAGTATGGCCAATGCGGGAGCCTCCCTTCCGCAAGGGCTTTATAGTCAGAATGGAGCCCATCCTTCTCTCAAACCTGTTCCTTAATGAGGCGCTGGATGCACTCTCATCGCTTAAATACTCCTTGGATATTCCTATTGATGCATTTAAATCTCCCTCATCTCAAAAAAATTACCTTATCCCTCCCTCATTCGCCTCCCACTTCCTTCTCTCCATCTCCCTATTTTTCTTTTCCCCCCTCCCCTTCCTATCTCCTCACCCTCTTTTCTTATCACCCCCTCTTTTTATTCCTCCCATCCTCCTTCATTTACCCCCACTCCGATTTGCCCCTCCCCTTAGCAGCTGGCCTCCATTCTCTATTCGCCAGCTCTATACATTTAATGTCCCGTCCCCTCAGCATCTATCTCATGGCCGCGTGGATTATGGCCTACTCTGCCCTCCTTTTGAGCCCTCCCTGCATTAAAGATCTTAGGCGATGGGATTATTGCTATCCTTCCCCACACGTATGCTCTACCCCCGGGCCTCTCCATATGCCGCTCCATAGCAAAATCATGTATTCTCTCTTGGTCTTGGATTAGTTCGCCTCCCATGACAAGCTTGGAATTCTTCAAGAGGTGGTGACTGGTATTGAAAGAGGCCAGTTACAAGGAATTCCTTGGTAGGCTCTCCCATTGACCCACTCATTTGTGAAGGAGAGGCTGGCATTTGCAGCCTTCTCCAACTGCCATTGTATTTTCACCTCTGCGATGTGGCTTCGAGGCTCTGGTTCTGGTATAAACTCCACTCTCTTTGGCAGTCAACGTTGTATTTTAGGTTACAATTGTTCCAGGTGGCAGGAAGGCACAGTAGGAACTTTGGCCTACTTTGGCACACAGGGGGTTCGGTGCTTCAGCAAGAACTGTCAGTGCCGAGTCACATCCTCAACTGTCCCGAGTTTGAGTTTTCAAATAGCACTGCTGATCCTCTATTCAGACAGTTCGACTGCCTAGAAATATCCTCTGATTTTGGTAGGATGGCACAACCTGGGGACAATGTAGGCATCCAGGATATCAGGAAAAATTTGCAGTGTCTGTATGAGTTGGTTTCCATAGGAATTATGGATAACAGGGAGGTTTCCCGTGACATTAAAAAGATGGAGGACATTGTGAGCTACACTTCCCTTCAAATCAGCAATCATGACTCCAGGATCGATGATAATAAAAGCACCTTGCATGAGATGCTGGGGAAGGTGGATAGGATTCAGGAGGACCTGGCGCGGCTCATCTCCATGAATCAAGGCAGCAGGATCAATGGAGCAACTGTTGAAGCGGAGCGTCTGATGGAAGAAGAGTCAGTTGTGTAGCCAAACCACTTCAGAGGCCATCTGTAATCTGGTTTTATTATGAATACATGTTTTTTGTCTCCTATTATGTAAGCAATATGTAAGGGTGTATACTGCCCGTGCTGTTAGTTATCATGGAAGAATTATGTATGCCGTTTTTTGGACTACGTCTAGATCTAGACTCCAGTGCTCTGCCTTTGATCTACAGGATTATCCTTCCTCTTTTTCTGATCTATATTGAATGGCTGTGCACAGCCCGTTTATAATATACTCTTTTCTATTTTTGTTAAAAAAATATATCTAATTTTCTTTTGGTAATAATAAAAATATATGGAGCTTTTCCTTCTTTCTTACATTATTAATATTATTACTATTCTTAGTCTTTATACATACCATGTATAAAATATATAATAATATATTATTTGTTAACATTTGTCTTTGGGTATCATATATTATGATTCCTAAACTTATGACACTTTCTTCATGAAGGCCATGAGGTAGGTGGTTAGGTCTACTAGGCTAGGAAACTCTAACATCCTTGCTTGTTGGATTCCCTCATATAACATGGTAGTTCTTTAGTACTTGCTGAGATACATAAATTCAATATTTCATTTAAACACTTATAAATAAGTGAGAGGCAATCGATATTATTCTTGAGTTGTTTTCACTTGATATAATTAGTTCTTTTAAATAACTCTTGGTGCTTATCCACATCCCATACTCAATGCTAAAAACATGGAGTTACAAACTTAGTGCAATTGGAGAGCTCCTCGCTCAACATTAATGCTAGGATGTACTTGTAGGATACACCTAGGGATACAATGGCCAAGGATCCGATGTTCGAGAGCTTATGCTTAACATCAACATGGAAGGCTCCACGGCTTATGACCAACACTTCCAATTTATCTTTTCATGTGTTCGAAAGCTTCACGCTCAACACAAATGTCTCAAAACTCATGTGCTCCAAATATTCTTGCTCAATGCAAATATAAGTACTCATGTACTCTCGATCTTCTCGCTCAACACAAAACATCTCATTAACCATGTTCTTTAGGGTCCACGCCCAACACAAGAATATATATATATATATATATATATATATATCTATATATATATATATATGCAATTGGATTACGCCCAATATATCAAACAAATCATCATATGCATATGCAGTGGGGTCTTTGACCTAGTATATAAAAATAAAATATCAAGGTAACATCATAATCAATGGGGCTCATTCCCATAAGTGTTAGGTCCAAAATTCAGGATATTACATCCCTCCCTACTTAGAACAACACCGTCCCTCGTGTTCTAGGGAATCGAAAAGAAATCATAAAACAAGGTAGGGTAATCCTTTCTGATGGTGGCTTCATTCTCCCAGGTAGCCTGATCAGCTTCAAAGTGCTTCCATTGAAATTGCAACTAGACTATGGTGTGCTTATTGGTCTGCACCTTTCTCTTGTCCAATATATGAAGAGGTTCAGGGGAAACCTCTCCTTCTGGTTCCACCTGTAATAAGGACCAATGAATTACATGTTTAGTATGATAACCATATTTATTTAATAATGATGCATAGAAAACATTATGGAATCTTATGTGAGTGGGTAACGCTAGTTCATATGCCACTGGCCCTGTCTTGGCCAGTATTTCAAATGGTCCATAAAATATAGGTACTAACTTACTGCACATTCCCAAGCTCAATGAGCTCTGCTTTGCTTTTACTTTCAAATAGGCATGGTTACCTAATTGATAATATTTGTATTTCCTTTGCTTATCCACATAGCTTTTCTAGTTCTCCTCTGATTCTTTAAGGTTCACCTAGACCTTGGTAACCAACTGTTCAGAGTCCTTTAACAAGTCAAGTCCCAACATGAGTCAATCTATTGAGCTATCCCAAGTAATGGGTCTTCTAAACTTCTATCCATAGAGTACCTCAAAGGGATTCATCTTGGCAGAACTTTGGTATCCGTTGTTATATGCGAACTCTACAAGATGCAGGTAATATTCCCACTTAATGGGGTTGTTCGTGACATACATCCTAAGCATATCCTCAACAATCTAGTTTTCCCTTTTTGTCTTCCTGTCTTTCTACGGGTGATAAGCAGTACTAAAGTTCAAATTTGTCTCTAATTTGGAGATTAAACATCTGCAAAAGTTTATGGTAAACTTAGTATTTTGATCTGAGATGATTTACTTTGGTATCCCATGTGATCTAAATATCTCCTTCAAGAAGATATCAACAATGTGTACTTCCTTGTAGGTCAACTTCGCTGGAATGAAGTGTGTCCGTTTTGCACAGATAGAATCATTTTGTTTCTTAATCTTAGGTAAACCAATGATAAAATACTTACTGTTGACCTCCCACTTCCTGTAATGTCCCTCTCGCACACCTGGTTATTTATGTCATAAAATGTTATTGTACTTGTCTCTGGTTGAGGAGCCCAAGGCCAAGGCCCCACCGGAAACAAATCTTGCAACCTATGTAAGTTAAAGGCGTAGGAAGCATAAAGACAATGACGTAACTCAACCACAAGAGATAAGGAACAAACGACTGGAAAAAAAAATAAAAAATTAAAAATAATAATCCAGCAAAGAAGGATAAACAATAGAGGAAAACATGGAGGTCGATTGCCGGTTGTTTCCACCTCACCCTACCGCACTTGACCAAGGATATTGGCACGAAACATATATGTTTATTATATATAAAAACGTGTGTATATATATAATAACCAAGCACTTATAGTGAGAGAAATTTCACGTACTATATATATATATAATTATATATATAGAAATGGAGCATTATTTTATAGTGTATATATAAGAACACTATATTATGTATATATGCTTAGCGAAGCATTCATAATGAATGAAATTTCTTGAAGCTATGTAGATATATATGTAAAGAACATATAAAGGGGAGCATTAATGTTGCATGAGTACATTATATATATAAGAGTACCATATATATATATATAATAACAAAGCATATAATAGGAACTTATTATATTAATTATATATAAGGAGAACATGCACATAAAGGTGCAGCGTTATTTTATGCAGGTATAAGAGTATTATATATATATTAAACAAGGAAGCTATTGAATAATACATAAAGAAGCTTACATCCAAGAGAGGAGTGTTGCATATACGTGTAATTGGAGATTTTGGCGAAAAGCAATTACATATATGGGTGGATATATTAGGCCCTATTTGATCGAATTTCCTCTGATTGTGGAAGAAGGCGAGAAGAGTGGAAACCACTACTTAAATTTCTGACCAATAATTGTGGGCGTTATCAGAAAATTCATGATCAAGGACCTGTTACCTAATTTCCGTGATAAAATCAAGGAGGCGTTACTAAGCATGGATTGTGGAGGGCTTGATTTTTGCCTCACGCACAGCCACCGACAGCGAAGGGATTAATTCACCCCACTGAAAGCCATCAATTATGGGGACGTTGTAGGATTTCATGACTTGAATTTCGGATGTATTTTTTTTAAAATGGCCGTGGAAAAACTGGCAGGAGAAAGGGGAGTCCATCGCGCATCTCTGGGTGTCTTCGAGGGAGAGATTAGTGTGTTATTTTTCACTGTGTTTTCATGGAGAAGGGGACGCAGTTTTCAGGAGAAATCTCCAGCTTGAGGCACACCGAAGGTTGAAATGGGGAGAAAACAGGTGGGCGGAGGAGTATGCCACGGGAAGAGGGATCTGAGGTTACTTAGATCGTGAATCAGAGATTCGGCAATATCGCCCTGCGATCATCCTCGGTATAAAACTCATGGTAAGTGTCTTGCTGCTACCATTGCATTTTATCAACAATCAGGCTGGGGAATTTGTTCAAATTAGTGATATGTGGTCTACTAATCACGAAAAATTAGATTCTTGGTTAAATGAGAATAAAAGCTTACTGAAGGTTCACCGCACCCGAGTATTTGTGTTAGAATGGTAGATGCGTCCATCTCTTTCTTGCAATATTGGAATTAACCGAATGCTTTGCTGTTGTCTATTTTTGAGTGGATGGTAAGCTGTGCAGAACCCAAAATTATTGGGTTGTATCCTTGAGAGACAACTCCAAAACTAATCTGGGAAAAACCCTATTTTTCGTTTGCATCTCACCCTCGCGGTAGCTACAACCTGTCCGTTGTTCTCTCGATTTATTTTTGTTAAAATAGTAGGGTTTTCTACGACTACCGCTGGAAGCAGAGAACACGTGCTCCCCTTCAGAATTTCTTACCCAATGAATGTGGGCGGTGTCTGTCTGTGGTCTCATCTTTCATTGAGAGAAAGCCATCCCTGGTTGTCATGAGATATACTGATACAACCAAACAAGCGGTTCAGTTATTGAAAGTTTCTGGATTCACAGAGACCAAGACAGAAAGACCTTTACCAGAAACCCACTTATTCTTTTGTCAATTTCCGATCGAAAACCTGAATACTTATTGTAGTAAAGAGTACCCCTCTCTGTGTAAAAAGGGTAGGTTGATGGGCATATCTTTGACTTGAGCCTGGTATAGAAAAGCCTACACCCTTTGGACATTATAGTGGTAGTCGCCCAATGTGCTGGGCATGTTTTTCTTAACCTGAGCCTTATGTAGGAAAGCACCTACCCTCGGCGTGCGATCATACACTGCAAATATCAGTTAAGGATCCTTTGGAACTCCACCATTTTGATGGAGGAAAACCTGCTGTTCCCATCGAGAGTATGTTTCCGCTATTTTACCTACGTTATAGATTTTCATTAGTCATTTGTGACCTTGGACCTGCATATAATAATTATGGTAAGAAAAGACCATGATCTCCCAAGCTTGCAGCCTGTTTTAGGATATAGAGCAAAACCTCGAGCATAATATTTGCCTCTGAACCCTAATCACCATGGCAACGAGTGATTGGGTTTTTAGAATCCAGTGACCTGGATTTTTATGGTTTATCTCTGCCATTTTTTAAGAGCTAAATCTATCAATGAAGATAGCATTTGTACGAACCCAACATAGGGTTGGAAGGCCAGTTTTGTATTGCAGCATGTGCCTGTCTTTTTAGGCCCCTTGTTCTTATGTTTAAAGCTATAACGATTTGGAATATGAGCCTAGCATATCGAATGGAAGGCCCCGCCCTGATATCCCAGTTCATGCTTAGATTCCATACGCCCTGTTGGTATGCTTGAAGATTAATTTGATCAAGTTTGAACCCAGCATATCGAGTATGAACGAGATTCGTGATTTCGATCTAGCCCCTTTTGCACATTGGATTGTGTGTTCGCTATCCAAAATGAGATTTCCAACTTGTGGGGACTGCATTCTCACTTTTCTCTGTGTAGTACTAGATAAGCCAAGTCTGTGTTTTAGTTTTAATGGGTTGTTTATGTTAAGTATGGATATGGCCAGTCCCTATGAACATATAGGGAATTTATTACTGTATGTATATATTTTCATGTACATTGTTGTAGTTACTTCATAAGAAGATAAAGATGCAGATGTAAAATATTCTATCTAGAATCTTGTAGGATCCAATTCCGGATGAAGTACTCCCTAAGTGGGATCCGGTGAAGTTCAAGAAAAATGATGGCAACTTTTCTGTTGCAAATTGTAATCTTCTAATGAAATGAATGTCGCAGGCATGCGACACCTTTTGGTGGACGTAACCCCGAGGTTGGGGTGAACCACGTACATTTTTTGTAAATCTCATTTTCATGTGTCTCAATGCTTTTGGTTTCCTCACATGGTTTGTGTGCCTATACAACTCGATAATGGTTTATGCTTAGTAGAAGATGATGAGGAATGTTATTGTAATGATTTCTGTTCGCACCAAGAATTGTTTTAAATGCAAATTATGACAATGAAAACCAAACCACTAATAGATGAATGGATTAATGTTTTGTAAAAGTTGTGTTTGGAATGAATGAAAGTGCTTCTCATACGATTCACTGACTAGAATTAAACAATGAGTAATATGTTCTGTATTAGATGAAGGGTAATAAGATGTTGTTAAGGGATATTGGAGTAGGTATAAAAATGGCACTTAAATTATTACACCAGTACTCCACCGCTAAGGGAACTATTTTAATCATGTGAATACTAGAAAGCATAATGAGCATAATAGTTTATGCTATCTTAGTGAATTGGATGTAATTGAAGTTGTTGGTTTTGTAGACAGGATGGATGTACATGGTCAAATGATTGTATTTTACAATGGTGTAGTAACAACAAAACAAAATTTTCACCCCCCTTTTTTACCCATGATGGCTTTGAGGTATGAGAGGTACCTTACAAATGGTATCAGAGCGAGAGTTGAAACGCTCAGGGCCGATTGGGCTCAAAATGCTTTTGCATGCTTTGTTTAACTAACGATTTGAGTTTTGCTTGGTGATATAGAAAATCAACAAGTTTGCTTTGTTCGGCCATTCCAGGTACTGTAAGTCGTTCCCAATACGAATTTTTATTGAACTTGTAGTCGTGCAGGAGAAGGAAGAACCTCTTCTGAGATCAGAAAAGATAGTCTGCATTAAGCCGACGATGTAAGTACACAGGTAGCTGGTCCTTTCCTTGATTTTTCTTTTGAAAGAATTATACGATTGTTTCGTCTTTATTTTAAGCTTCACACTTAAGTTTTGGTAAGATATTGGAGTCCTCTTTGACTGACTCCTGGTGGGTTGAAGTACCTTCTACCATAATAATAATGTGGGAGTTAGATTATTGTTAATGACGTGATATATAATTCTTAGAGTTCCATGTGGATTGTGATAGGTTACATTGTAACACTCAATAATTATTGTTGTTAAAAGTAGCACTAAAGAGTACCTAATTACCTACAGACCTAAAGAGTCACATCCTCTGCTTTTACAACTATTCTGCAATCCTAATATTTCGGTTAAAAAAAAAAAAATTGATGGACAACCAAAATTTAAGTATCATTGATTGTGCTACTAACATGAGCATTGGTTACTTGATCTACTGATCGTAACATTTGGGTAGATTGATGACAACCTTGCCTCACATCTGAAAAACTAGGCTTGTCTTACCATGAAAGTCTTGTTCCCTGTGCAACCTCTTTAGACATTAATACTGTTGAAGAATTGCTATCATTGAGTATATGAATCTAGAAAGTGAATGCCATCAGCCCTTCGACAACTTTTCACTTAACATTGAGTCCGTTGTCTTTGGAAATTTGGAATTGATAACAATAAAAAAAAACCTTGATTATGTTGGGTTGCCAACTTTGACGCTTGCTAGTTGAATATTTAAATTAAATCGGTTATCGATGAGCTTCCTCTTGACACTTATTTTAATGCTTAAGGAAGGTTCGACACATTACTTGACCTAGTATAAAAATGAAGGAATGAAGGTTGATAATGATTTTCTTTTCTTTTGGTTAAGTCCATTAATAAAAGTAATGAAGTTTTGTAGTTCAAATCTATTACTTGGTCGCTAAAGTAACATATATTTATAAATGGAAGATAAACACCATCTCCTTATATTCATGGAAATGTTGGATTGAGCATCTTTAAAATATAGATTCACGAATTATTTCTTGATATAAATGAATGATGTGTACATACCTGAAAGTCTTGTGTAGCCACAAAAATACCAGCTTCATACTTGTTAAGTAAATAGAAGCATGCTCCTATTGGTGAAGTGTTCGGGAAATGGTTCCTTGTGCTTAGATTATAGTTTTGAACTATCTTATGCTTTGAATTAGCTCACGGACGGTATCTTCATTTTTTCTAGCCGAATAGACTAATTGTTGGAATAAATACTTATCAATATCTTATTGTCTATTGGTAGAGTCTCGTAAGAACCCTAGAGTGGATTCTAGTGCTTTTGTTGGTAGTCTTGAGAATTGAATCCATTGAGAATTCCATAACATTGTTGTTTCTTGGGACGCACTGAGATTGGAAGTTTTTATTTTTTATTTTCTTAGAGCTTATGTGGGCTTGGTCATGGATATTGAAAATAAGTAATTTTGATGATGGTTGTATAATGCTATATGCTAACCTGGCAGGATGTGCCCGAAACACTATCGGTCAAGATTGACTGATAGGAAAGAAATGATTACTACTGGACACAATGAGGTTAAGTATGGGTGATTGCTTTCAATTAATATGATTGACGAATGCCGAGTTTTTGCAGATGATGTTTACTTACTAACCTTGCAGGATTCACCGAGATTATGACCATTGCCACAATCATCATACATTATGGTATATAAATCCTCCTGCATGTGTAAGTTGCGCTCAATTTCTCCAAAAAGAGCAAGGAGCAATTTTTCTAAGATGATTTATGAGGTTATCTAACTCATGAATGGCTATGAAAATCAATGCAAATTATGAACTCTAATAATTGATTATTGAAATTTTGAGTTGTTAATGAATGCTCTAACTTACCCCCTATGGAGTAATTGCAGGCATGGGAAATTGTGGCCATGATGAGTGCTGAATCTCTCATATTTTAATGAGTTACAAAGAAAGGAGAAAAATCTCATGTGCATAAAGTTGTTACCATGAGGAAAGTGGTGATGGAGGTAGTGGTCGAAAGCTACCTTGTTTTCCCCTGGGCCAGCGAGGGACCACTATGCATTCTGGGGACGCCTAGATGTAAGACATTTTGGTTGAGACTCGTTCTGCACACATTGAGAGGACTGTCACAAGAGTGGGGGACTCTGTGAAGAGAATAACCTCTAGGAATTGTGGGGTGTGCAAGAACGGAGTGCCTCAGCTTGGTGAAGCACCCTGAAGAGCACAAAAAGGAGATACGCCTAAGGAAGGGTATCGTCCTTGTGTTGGGTGGCTTGAATTGGTACTTGGAGTACTGTTAGCACTTGGTGTGCTGGGATGGAGGACATCCAAAGAAAATAACAATGTGAGAAAAGGTATGTGCATTACAGGTAAACTTGTACCGATGAGGTAATATGTTCATTTATTGATAGATAGAACTGACCGGTTTATTGGAGCCACTGTGGATTATGAAAATTGTATAATAATATTTCTACATTGTCTCAATGGCAATGCTGGTAGTCAGGTTTTAATGATGTATCAGTTGCATTTTGGAAAATAATTGGGTATTATGGCACCAATGAACACTAGAAAATTGCATATGGTTACAATGCAAAAGAGTCTATGGATGATATTTAAATTGTATTGTTATTTTGTACATGATGTACTAAAGAAAATTGGGCTAGACTTGAACATGTTGCAGGGAAACTGCAGGTGTTGGAAAATAGCAACTAGAGAAGATACGAAAAGATCATAAAGGAATGAGGATGAAGAGGACAAAAGCTTTGGTGGAAAACAGGAACACCGAGGACGGTGTTATTTTTAAGGGGGAGAGGATGTAATGTCCCTCTCGCACACCTGGTTATTTATGTCATAAAATGTTATTGTACTTGTCTCTGGTTGAGGAGCCCAAGGCGAAGGCCCCACCGGAAACAAATCTTGCAACCTATGTAAGTTAAAGACGTAGGAAGCATAAAGACAATGACGTAACTCAACCACAAGAGATAAGGAACAAACGACTGGAAAAAAAAAAAAAATTTAAAAATAATAATCCACCAAAGAAGGATAAACAATAGAGGAAAACATGGAGGTCGATTGCCGGTTGTTTCCACCTCACCCTACCGCACTTGACCAAGGATATTGGCACGAAACATATATGTTTATTATATATAAAAACGTGTGTATATATATAATAACCAAGCACTTATAGTGAGAGAAATTTCACGTACTATATATATATATAATTATATATATAGAAATGGAGCATTATTTTATAGTGTATATATAAGAACACTATATTATGTATATATGCTTAGCGAAGCATTCATAATGAACGAAATTTCTTGAAGCTATGTAGATATATATGTAAAGAACATATAAAGGGGAGCATTAATGTTGCATGAGTACATTATATATATAAGAGTACCATATATATATATAATAACAAAGCATATAATAGGAACTTCTTATATTAATTATATATAAGGAGAACATGCACATAAAGGTGCAGCGTTATTTTATGCAGGTATAAGAGTATTATATATATATATTAAATAAGGAAGCTATTGAATAATACATAAAGAAGCTTACATCCACGAGAGGAGTGTTGCATATACATGTAATTGGAGATTTTGGCGAAAAGCAATTACATATATGGGTGGATATATTAGGCCCTATTTGATCGAATTTCCTCTGATTGTGGAAGAAGGCGAGAAGAGTGGAAACCACTACTTAAATTTCTGACCAATAATTGTGGGCGTTATCAGAAAATTCATGATCAAGGACCTGTTACCTAATTGCCGTGATAAAATCAAGGAGGCGTTACTAAGCATGGATTGTGGAGGGCTTGATTTTTGCCTCACGCACAGCCACCGACAGCGGAGGGATTAATTCACCCCACTGAAAGCCATCAATTATGGGGACGTTGTAGGATTTCATGACTTGGATTTCGGATGTATTTTTTTTAAAATGGCCGTGGAAAAACTGACAAGAGAAAGGGGAGTCCATCGCGCATCTCTGGGTGTCTTCCAGGGAGAGATTAGTGTGTTATTTTTCACTGCGTTTTCATGGAGAAGGGGATGCATTTTTCAGGAGAAATCTCCAGCTTGAGGCACACCGAAGGTTGAAATGGGGAGAAAACAGGTGGGCGGAGGAGTATGCCATGGGAAGAGGGATCTGAGGTTACTCAGATCGTGAATCATAGATTCGGCAATATCGCCCTGCGATCATCCTCGGTATAAAACTCATGGTAAGTGTCTTGCTGCTATCATTGCATTTTATCAACAATCAGGCTCGGGCATTTGTTCAAATTAGTGAGATGTGGTCTACTAATCACAAAAAATTAGATTCTTGGTTAAATGAGAATAAAAGCTTACTGAAGGTTCACCGCACCCGAGTATTTGTGTTAGAATGGTAGATGCGTCCATCTCTTTCTTGCAATATTGGAATTAACCGAATGCTTTGCTGTTGTCTATTTTTGAGTGGATGGTAAGCTGTGCAGAACCCAAAATTATTGGGTTGTATCCTTGAGAGACAACTCCAAAAATAATCTGGGAAAAACCCTATCTTTCGTTTGCATCTCACCCTCGCGGCAGCTGCAACTTGTCCGTTGTTCTCCCGATTTATTTTTGTTAAAATAGTAGGGTTTTCTACGACTACCGCTGGAAGCAGAGAACATGTGCTGCCCTTCAGAATTTCTTACCCAATGAATGTGGGCGGTGTCTGTCTGTGGTCTCATCTTTCATTGAGAGAAAGCCATCCCTGGTTGTCATGAGATATACTGATACAACCAAACAAGCGGTTCAGTTATTCAAAGTTTCTGGATTCACAAAGACCAAGACAGAAAGACCTTTACCAGAAACCCACTTATTCTTTTGTCAATTGCCGATCGAAAACCTGAATACTTATTGTAGTAAAGAGTACCCCTCTCTGTGTAAAAAGGGTAGGTTGATGGGCATATCTTTGACTTGAGCCTGGTATAGAAAATCCTATGCCCTTTGGACATTATAGTGGTAGTCGCCCAATGTGCTGGGCATGTTTTTCTTAACCTGAGCCTTATGTAGGAAAGCACCTACCCTCGGCGTGCGATCATAGACTGCAAATATCGGTTAAGGATCCTTTGGAACTCCACCATTTTGATGGAGGCAAACCTGCTGTTCCCATCGAGAGCATGTTTCCGCTATTTTACCTACGTTATAGATTTTCATTAGTCATTTGTGACCTTGGACCTGCATATAATAATTATGGTAAGAAAAGACCATGATCTCCCAAGCTTGCAGCTTGTTTTAGGATATAGAGCAAAACCTCGAGCATAATATTTGCCTCTGATCCCTGATCACCATGGCAACGAGTGATTGGGTTTTTAGAATCCAGTGACCTGGATTTTTATGGTTTATCTCTGCCATTGTTTAAGAGCTAAATCTATCAATGAAGATAGCGTTTGTATGAACCCAACATAGGGTTGGAAGGCCAGTTTTGTATTGCAGCATGTGCGTGTCTTTTTAGGCCCCTTGTTCTTATGTTTAAAGCTATAACGATTTGGAATATGAGCCTAGCATATCGAATGGAAGGCCCCGGCCTGATATCCCAGTTCATGCTTAGATTCCATACGCCCTGTTGGTATGCTTGAAGATTAATTTGATCAAGTTTGAACCCATCATATCGAGTATGAACGAGGTTGGGGTGAACCACGTACATTTTTTGTCTGTCTCCTTTTCATGTGTCTCAATGCTTTTGGTTTCCTCACATGGTTTGTGTGCCTATACAACTCGATAATGGTTTATGCTGTGTAGAAGATGATGAGGAATGTTATTGTAATGATTTCTGTTCGCACCAAGAATTGTTTTAAATGCAAATTATGACAATGACAACCAAACCACTAATAGATGAATGGATTAATGTTTTGTAAAAGTTGTGTTTGGAATGAATGAAAGTGCTTCTCATACGATTCACTAACTAGAATTAAACAATGAGTAATATGTTCTGTATTAGACGAAGGGTAATAAGATGTTGTTAAGGGATATTGGAGTAGGTATAAAAATGGCACTTAAATTATTACACGAGTACTCCACCGCTAAGGGAACTATTTTAATCATGTGAATACTAGAAAGCATAATGAGCATAATAGTTTATGTTATCTTAGTGAATTGGATGTAATTGAAGTTGTTGGTTTTGTAGACAGGATGGATGTACATGGTCAAATGATTATATTTTACAATGGTGTAGTAACAGCAAAACAAAATTTTCAACCCCCTTTTTTACCCATGATGGCTTTGAGGTATGAGAGGTACCTTACACTTCCATTCCGCAATGGGTAATGGCTACAGTAATCACGAAGGATGCTAATGCTCACGTTTGACTAGCTCGCATTCCTCACATTTAGCGATAAAAAATGGATATCATCTTTTGATATCTTGGATTCCCTGAGTAGGGTGTCCGATGAAATTTCGCAAGGATACTGGACCAAATATCCCCTCCTTTTAGAACTTACAATTTCTCATTGGACCATAGTAGTCTTGTTTCGTCTACCTTGTACTCTTTTTGTTGTTGAATCAACTTGTCCTATTGGAATTTCTTGAGTATTTCTACATAGAAGGGGTCAACTCTATTGGTTGCTCTAATCCTCTCTTGTAAATCTGAATCGGTTTGACTTAAATTTACCTCATATATCATATGATTTTGTCAGCTCAAAGCATCAACAATATTGTTCTCTTTTCCATTAATATGCTTTAGCTTGAAATGATATTCACTAAGGAAATCCAACTATCTCGCTTGCCTAGGATTAAGATCTGGTTGCTCCAATAAATAGTTCAGACTCATATTGTCTATCTCCATAAGGAATTTCCTTCCCATATGGTAGTGCCTCCATATATTCAAGGCATGGATGATGGCTGCTAACTCAATATTGTGTGTGGGTTTGTTTTTCTCATGTTCTTTTAACTTTCTTGATTCATTATAATCATTCTATAAGAGGACTTCTCCAAGTCCTTCCTTTCTTGCATCCATGCAAACAAAGAAATCCCCATCACGATCCACAATTCATAGTATTGGTGCGGTCATCAAAACTTTCCTCGCACTTGGTCGGCCATAAGAACTTATTTTCCTTCTTTTGGAAAGTGGTCATGGGACAAGCTATTCTTGAGAAGTTCTCAATGAACTTCTGATAATAACCGTGACTAATCATGAAAAGGACTTAATGTCGGTGACACTAGTATGGGTAGGCCAATATTCTATGGCTCTAATATTTTCTGGCTCCACAGCTATCCCTCTCTCACAAATGATGTGACCCAAGTACTATATCTGTGGTTTGTAAAAATCACATTTACTAAACTTGGCGTAAAGCTAGTGTTCTCGTAACAACCGTAGTACTATGCGAAGGTGTTCCTCATGTTCCTCTTTAGTCTTAGAGGAAACTAGGATGTCCTTTATAAAGAACAAAACAAATTTTACCATATATTTATTGAACATACTATTCATCATACACATAATTTTTTTGGGTGCACTCATTAACCCGAAGAACATTACTACAAATTCAACTGCAACTGTTTAACCTCTTTCTATGCACACATTCGAGGATATCATGAGGGAACTAGATTGCTAAAGGTGATGCCTACTCCTTGAAGGTGTTATGCAGGGAAGATATTGTGGATCCAAGGTTATGTTATCTAAGTGAGGCTATTGTAGATATATTTATGAGTATTTGGATGAGGATGGATGGAGAAATGGGTGATGGATTGAGAGATAGAATCTTGCAGGTGTTTTCAGTCACCCTGGTGTACTCATAGCTTGGAGTGGATGTTGAACCTCAATAGAAATAGTATATTATGGATCAAGTACCTAATATTTCCTAGAAAATGTCACTTATATAGTCATTTCTTGGAAGTTTATCCCATATAAGTATTTTCTTGTATCTGGTATGTGATGGAATCATTTGTTATTTATTGTTATTTGAATATTCCATGCTATTACAATTATGTCTATGATATATTTTGCTGGTAAATGTATGTTACATTATTATGGATGAAGTTTCATTCCGCTATGTTTATATTTTGCATGGATAAGCATGTATCTATTGCCTATTATGGATTAGAAGTGGATTTTGGGATTGATATAGAACCCATAATTGGTTCCTATACACTATCTATGTTGGTCAACTAATGGAATGGGAAGTGAAAAAATGGTATCAAAGTGGTACTAGAGACATGCATTCATAGACATAATCGAATCCACACATGATGCATTGACTCTAGTATCTTGAGAAAATAGTGGTCTCAAATCATCGAAATCACATGGTAAAATCCATAGAGAAATCCCATTAAGGAGAAAGTGAAATGCCTGAGAGTGTTTCAATGTCAAGGTTTCCACATGCTATTCTAAAAACAACAACACAATATAAACCCAAATGAATAAATCTTAATAGTGAATCAAAAGATGAAATGTTATGTGTGGCGGAGGGGGAGGGGGATAGTTTTCAAAGTTTGATATTGTGGTTCAGATTAGTAATACTAAGGAGAAATATTGACACATAAACACTCATAGTGAATCAAAATATGACACATGAAATGAGCTAGTGGATGTTGGATTTTGATATAAGGGTTCATATTGGTAATATTCGAAAGGGTTGATAACTATGATGCTTATAGAAAATAAAAGAAGATAAAGTGATTTAACTATGGAAATCAATTTATCTAAAACATAAATCAGCAAAGGTAAATACATGAAAAATTTGTTATTGTATGTCAAGAGGTGTTTAAGTTTTAAGATCTTAAACTTTATACAAAAATTATTTATTTTGGAATAATTCAATCAATAAAGATAAACGAAACTAAATGCAAAAATGAAACACACCACACTTCATGAATCCACAGAAATATTAATCAAGTCAAGCAATGATCATGTGCTTGAGCATCATTGTTCTACTAGGATCCTATTATAACCATGTTATTTCTTGGCATGTGTTATGAAACTCTTATTTCCATGAACCAATGCTTTAATAAAAGGAAACCACACTTACATAAAATAAACACTTAGATTAAATAAAAAAGGACAGCATGAATTATTTGGAGTAAGATCAATTATCACAAGATTAAGGTTACAAAGTAAACTACAACATCATAAACTTTAATTAAATCTATATAGTTATAGAAATAAAGAATCGAAATCTATATGAATATTATTTATTCATATTTATACAAGGAAATATTCCATTGATAGTTCCTTATTTAAATGGATCTTTAGTAACCATTAAAAATACAATTTGGTAACACTACAACTATGTTAAGAAAATATCTTAGTGTTAAACCCAAAGTTTCATACTACATACAAATAAAAAAAGTCTTATTGTTTCACCCTAAAATATATATTAAAGAACCTTAAGATAAATAAATAAATAAACCTTCAAATCTAACATAATAATTCAATGACTCAAAGCATTTGGCTCCCTAGAAATACAACTTATGATGTGCCTACGGAAATAGAGTTTTTCTAGTATTGATCTATATGCACTCATGACTATGGCTAATGTAATATTCTTTTGTGCATTAACACTCCAATAGGTTACAACTAATATAACAAATACAATAATCCATATCACCCACCCCAAATGGAATTGCTAAAACTACTTACAAGTTCGAGGGTCCATGTTAATGGTAAAAACCATTTGGTCTATCTCAATATGCCTTTCAATTAATATCAGTTTTATTCATTTTCACTTGAGACAAAAAAAACTTTCCACACCCTAAATCCGAGTTGTCAAAATATTTAAAAATTATAGAAATATGAAAAAATTAAGAAAAATCTACTAACACATACTAAAAAAGATTCACTAGCCCTTAAATCTAATACTAAAGAAGCAATACTACAAAATACCTCAAAATGGGTTGCAATAATCTCTGAAATTTCTAATAAGACTGATGGTGTACCCCAATAATTCATTAACAATTCCCAAACTTTGAGAGACTCCCTATTAGGGTAGGTGAGAGGAAAAGTCACTCCTGAAATAGATTAAATAAACGCTAAGGGAAGGAGAAACTGCAAATCCTAATATTCCCAAGGAAAATCAAGGAAGTGACGGAGGAACTAAAAGCCCTAATTAAATCATACTTTTGAGAAAATACAAAACCATTGATTTTGTAATTTAATTAAGGTTTTTGAGATAGTACCAAAAATTAGAATTCCTAACGAAATCAAAACCAATTAAATAAGGTTCTCTCAAATAGAAGCTAAACATGAAATTCCCAATAAGGTCAAAGATCCACTTTAACGAAATCGTGATACCAAGTCTTGATTTCATGGTTTGTGGCAGCTTAATTTTCGTCAACTTTATTGAGCCTCGAAATGCTCCCTGTAGTATTCCATGACCTTCGTGCCCACATCCTCGTGCATGTTCTTGATGTTGTGAGACTCAGTCGCAACCTGCACACTCCCCTCGAACAATTCATTATCATTGCTCTTAAAAGTCTTCTTGGATTCATTGGCCACTTTAAGTCACCTTGGATTGGATTCATTGGCCATGGCTACCGGCTGGTCTGAATAAACAAAAAAGGGTTTCTATGTGTGTGAGCCATGAGAAGTCTTAACAAACTTTTCACAAACCATTAAACTTTGAATTGATCATTTCCCAACAAACAATGTCAAAAATTTCAATTGATTCATATGTCTTAATCATGTTACATTCTAATTATTAATATGGAATATTAAACTTGTGAATCACAAAGACAATATGTTGAGAATTAGGTTATTTTTAATATGATTTACCAATATGTTGTGGTTATTAAAATACATCCAATATAATATAACTATACATAGTCCATTTACCAGCTAAATAAAATAAATTCCATCTAGCGCATTTAAACCTTGGCCTCTACGAAACCAATGACTGCAAAACACTCACATAAGTCATGGCCTCGACAAACTTTTATTTTAAATACACAGTCCTACCAAATTAACCCTACGTATACTATCACAGCACTCTGGGAAAGGCTCATGCCATTCATAGCATGGCCTATACCCACGATGTCTGTATGTTTACAATACAAGCTAAGTAATGCCGTTAAACATAGAACCTTCAAGTCGGCGAATTCCCACATAAATACACCACAACAGTAGAATAACAGAACAAAATCATGTTATTCCTACTATTCCAAGAAACAAATCTCATATATAAATAACTTCGCTAAGAAACAAAAGAGTATCCCAACGAGAAAAAGAGTTAAAAGAAGCAATTGCAATACTTATCATAATTTGAAAAATCCAAATACCATTGTAGAAGTCGTTGGAAAATATTTACAAAATGGTTCAACTAAATGTTTCAACTAGACAAAATAATAGTCATTGATGTTCAATCTTGACAATAGTATTAGAAGAACTTAATGAATCTAAGCAATAAACACGTGGATTAAAGTTTTCAAAACAAATTCTCGATTACAACAAACCAATACACTACACATAGGCACACAAAAATATATATGTTTTTTTCCACCACGCCTCCCTAATATCCTTATAATTCAAATGCCGATTGATTTTCACTCTTAATTTCCTCCTCCTCTTCATCATTAAAATCATTCTTAATGTTGAAAGATTTCCTTATTTCTTCAGGGGTCATCCCCTTCATTATATTTACCACACTTTGGCATGTCAAATCAAACACATTCTTTATGTGGAGATAATTTCCAGCGTGCACAAACCCAAAATCTTGATAAGCCAAAATTTCCATAAAATTTACAAAAAATATAGATCTCAAAAAAAAAACGACATACACAACATTACAAAGAAAACCCCAAAAAAGCATTGGAGAAATGAGAGCATTTGAGTAATTATGCATTTAATAAAAACATTTCAAGAATATTCAAATAAAGTAAAATCAATCATCTAACTAAGATTTTGAATGTTTAAATAATAGTATAAATTTTTAAAATAATAGAAAATTGTTAATGTGGCATTCATATATTTAGAGGGTTATCCCCAACACAAGTTTCATTCTTCATGTGGTCGATTTCACTATAAAGGCATGAGAAATCAAAGGGATAGAGGCTAAGAGAAATTCGATAGGGATTAGGGAATGATGCAACTTACAAATAATAAGAAAATTAGCTCTTAAGGGAATGTTTCTCATATATGAAAATAAAAAATAAGCAAAAAATTAGTTCTTAAGAGAAATGTTTCTCATATACACAAATCATGAGTAAAGTGTATGTTCACTATTGAGGTCAACATATTCTACAAATCTTGACCATGTGTTTCATTAGTAAATTGCTAGTTGGAAAGGGATGAGCCCACCTCGAAGCTCCAAGTTACTTTAGTAGAATAGACAACCGTGGGAAAGATTTCTAGAACTGAAATACTATGATATTCTAAATTTAGAAGACCTAAGATTTCTATTTCCAAAAATGTACCACATTTACACTTTGAAAAATGTATATAAATTTTCTAAACCTCATTATTGCATAACAATAAGAATTGTGGAATAAAATATGGAAATTAAACTCACATATGAACAACAAAATGAAACTAGAAATGAGTATCTAAAAGTCACCTCTTTCAAAAAGTACTTCTCAAAATATACAAAGAATAAAAAAACTCAAATTTCATATAACATGAAAAGAAAATTTAAAAAAGCAATGTTTTAATTGCTTGCCGATAAATATATATATAAACCTTAGATACAAAGATTTTTCTCACTATATGAAAATAAAATTTTTAAAACAATGCTTTAATTGCTTTCGCAAATAAACCTTAAATACAAATATATTGCACACATTTCTTTATTTAAATGGTTCTTAGGTAACTATTAAAAATAAAATTTAGAAACGCTATAGTTTTGTTCGTAAAAAATATCCAAAAATTTAGAAGAAATGCATCCATAAAAGAAAACCCCAAATTTTATATCACATACAAAAAAACAAAAAATTAAGATTTCAATGTTTTCCCTTAAAATGTATATGGAAAAAATTTAAGATGAATACACAAAGACTGTATAATACTCTATCAAACCTTGTAAGAGAATCATCCCAAAATCGTTTTAAAAAAACCATATAATTGGATGCCTCAAAAAATAACTAAATTAACCTCCAAATGTAATATAAGAAGTCAAATGGGTCAAAACATAGGGCTCGCTAGAAACCACACCTATGACCGGCCTATCACACTTGTTTTTTGAGTACTTACCTATATACAGACATGATTATGTATAATGTAATACTTTTTTGTGGGTTAACACTCCAATATCCTATAGGGGCTAGAAAAGATATCCATGACACTCTTATTAACTCTCTCCAAAAAGAATAAAATAGTTACAAAGTCTAGGTTAACGATAACCATTTAGTCCAAATGGATTGCAAGAAGCCCTAAAAAATTGAATAATACTAATTGTCTATTCCAAAAATTCATTAACAACCAGAAAAATTTGAGAGACTCTAAGTTAAGGTGGATGAGATAAAACTACACTTCCCAAAGGATTCCCAAACGATGCAAATTGATTAAATAAAAAAACCTCAATGCAAATGAGTTTAAAGGCACATATCCACAATTTTAGAAGAAATGCATCCATATAAGAAAACCCCAAATTTCATAGTAAAAAAATAAAAAATAGTTAGTGTTTTCACCTAAAATATTTCAAGAAGAAGTTTAAGATGAATACATGAAGACAACACTTAATGGATACTCCATCAAATCCTCTAAACGGGTCATCCCAAAGTTTTTCTTGTTGATGTATATGTAACTTTGGAATGTAATTCACTTGTATTTCTTATATATTGTAACCCAATTTTTATTCCGAGATGTACTTGAGTTATGTCATGCCCCGATTCTCCTATGAGGAAGGTCTATCATGTAAACAAGTCATGTCAAGTCATTGTGGGTAACCCTCCTATTGTCTAAGGGTTAAAGTCCCTGCTGTTCTAGGGCACTAGGGTTATTAGAATCTCCTAGTAGAGGTCGACCCTGGTCGACTTTAGTCATGTCGGGATTAGTATAAATAGAGAACTGGAGTCTCTATTTACTACACAACTTATACACACTCAAGTGTAGCGCATAGTTGAGGAAGGAGAAGACACTGGGGCTAGACAAGAAGAAGGTTACTGCCTTTGGGAGATCACTTACTGTTTTGGGGCTTTTCTATTTTGGTGTTAATTCTATCTCTGAGGAAGTTGCGTGGTTTTCACCATTTATGGTTTCCCCGAGGATAAACCCTATGTTCATTGTCTCTTGCGTTTGATTGATGTGCTTGTTAATTTCTCAGTGAAGATCCAAATATAATGCTTGCTTAATGATGAAATTCTAAAATGGTATCAGAGCTAACCTCAGAAGAAAACACTATGCAGCTATGGGAACTAAGGATTCCTAGTTTATGGATCCTCCGCCACATATTTTTAGCTAAAGTAAGGTGGAACAACTCTCCTCCTTAGGGCACATCTTTATGTCGAAGCAAAATCCAATTCTAATATTTTTCAGTTTTGGACCCAACAGTGCTGCTGAAAATTAGGGATTTTCACAAAAAAAGAATTTTTCAGTGAGCCCAGGCCTAGATTGATTTCCTCCCCAAAAGAAAAACCCTAATTTTCTACTCAACTAGCACTGCAGGATTTCGGCTCCAAATCTAGATCTAACATATTGACCTCGTAAGATCTAAATATTTTTTATTTCCATTTGAGGTTCTCAGTTTAAGATGTCTCATCATACCAAGCTTGATGGAAAGCTTGAGGGAGCTGATAAGTTTCGATCTTGGAAGTATAGGATCTCCCTAGTCCTAGAAGAGAATGAGTTGGACTCCTATATCAATGAGGAGGTTCCATTTCAAGAGGGAGATCAGGATAAGGGATTACATAAGAAGAAGTTGGTTATGGCAAAGAGAATCATTACTGATTCTATAAAGGATCATCTCATACCACATGTGTCCTCCCTCAAGACACCTAAAGCTATGTTTGATTCCCTAACCAAATTCTTTGAAGGGAAGAACATAAACAGGTAGATGAATTTGAGAAACCAATTGAAGAATGTGAAGATCCAGAATGCTTAGACTATCCGGTCTTACTTTACAAGGGTCTCTCAGATCAAGGAGCGGATAGAAGCATTAGATGAAGAAGTGGAAAATGCAAAGATTGTGATGACCACCTTTATCGGTCTCCCTATATCATGGGACTCTTCCATTCAAGGATTCTGTGCCAGAAAGAAGTTAGTCAAGTTCGACAGACTATGGAAAGAATGCTCTCAAGAAGAAGCTCGGATAGCAGCTTGAGAAGAGAAGATGGGTAGTGAAGATCAAGCTCTCACAGTTCACTCCAAGAAAAATAGGAGGAGCAATTATCACTCCAAAGGTAATATCTCACACTCTAGAAAAGATATGAATACTATTACATGTTACACATGTGATGAGAAAGGTCACATATCCAGATTATTCCCTAACAAACGAAATCTAAAGAAGAAGGGAAACAAGAGAAGACATCATACCGATGCTGCATAGGATGATGAACCTTCCATAAAGAGAATCAGACAAGAGAGTGATGACTCTTCAAGTGAGGATGAATATGTACTGATCTCTGCTCTCACAGGAACTGTTTCACATGGAAGCAATGATTGGATTATAGACAGTGGTGCTTCCAAACACATGACGGGATTCAAAGAATCATTTGTGAAGCTATGTGAACATGAGTCACCTCACAAGGTGAAACTTGAGAATGACTACCAGTATCCAATAAAAGGTAGTGGTGAATCCTTCTATAAACTAGACTCTAGAAAGTATTTGAAGATGAGGACTGTATTATTTGTTCGATGACTAAAGAGGAACCTCCTCTCCATATCTGCATTGGATGCAGAAGGAATGAGGGTTGCTTTGGTAGATGGTCAAGTTCTTATGTGGCCAAAGGGAAAGACTTTTGCTGATGCAATAGTGATTAGAGAACAAGAACGAGGAGGTCTATACAAGTTGAAGGGCTAACCAAATCAAGCTTTGGTTTATGACATAGTAAAACCAAATGAACTTTGGCATAGAAGGCTTGCACATGTACATTATACAACACTACCACTTGCAAGCAAAGTTGTTGAAGGTATTCTAGAAATTCAAGCAAAACATGAAGGCGTCTGCAAAGGATGTGTGAAAGGAAAGAACACAAAGAAGAAATTTCCAAGTAGCGAGAGAAAAGAGAAAGGAATCTTGGAAATTATCCACTCCGATGTATGCAGACCAATGTCATCAAGCTCACTAAGCGGGTATGTGTACTATGAAGTGTTTAGCAAGTTCAAGGAATTCAAAGCCTTGATTGAGAACCATACTGAAAAGAAGGTCAAGACTTTTCGATCAAACAAAGGTGGAGAATTCACTTCAAATGAGTTCAAGGAACTATGTAAGGACTTAGGGATTAAGAGGGAGTTGTCCACTCCTTACAATCCACAATAGAATGGGATTGCAGGAACGAAGAATAGAACCATTATGGAATCTTCAAGAGATATGCTTCATGATCAAGATCTTCCTATGCATCTTTGGGTTGAAGGAACCAGAACAACAGTGTATGTACAGAACCGTACTCCACATAGAGTACTCGAGAAAAAAAATCCTGAAGAAGTCTTCTCCGGTAAGAAACGAGAAGTCAGCCATCTCAGAATATTCTGCTGTCCTGTGTACGTACACATTCTAAAAAAGAAGAGAACGAAACTAGATCCTTTAGGAACAAAGAGTATATTTGTGCAATACTCTGAAAGCTCAAAGGATTACAGAATATATTTCCCAAGGTTCAAAAAGATTGACATCACCAGGGATGTAAAATTTGATGAAGTTTCAGCCTACATCAAATCCAGAAAGAAACCTGCTGAAGGACCTGAAGAAGCAAAAGCTCCCAGAATTCATGATACAATCATGAAGGAAGAAACTCAAGAAGAAGATCAAGAATTTGAAGAACCACAAAGAACTATAGATCCACCAGAGGAGAAGAATCCTTACAAGAGGAAACTTGCTTTGGTACGAGAGATTATCCAAGGTGTGGAAAGATATTGGGTTCCAGAAGAGAATCTTAGAGAAAGAAAGAGGACCAGATCCTATTCCAGTTATGTAGCTTTACTATATGACTTCATTGATAAAGAACTTTCTAAATATAAAGAAGTGGCAGAACGGAAAGAATGGATCATTTTTAGCAGCACTATGTGAGCTCTGCCTCTGCGCTGTGTGATGGATTGGAGCTTAGCAGGCTAGCTGCGATGGAAGGTACGTATCCATTCTCATTTGGAAAACATGTTTGGGTAACTCTCGACGGCTTTGTGTATTGCAATAAGTTTATTTTATTGAAATGGTGGCACCACCATTCCTTGCAATGGTGCAAGGTCGAGTTTAAACGACTGTGTAACACCGTATTTCTTTTGGTAATGTTTATGTTTATAAGTTTATCTACAGTATTTGCATTTACTGTGTCGATTTCATGGTTAGCACACTTCTCCATTTCATTGTGAGGATTCATAATTAGTGTCTATTTTATTTGTATGAAATTGTTACTATGTTGTTGCCCTTTGGAGCCATGCTGTGAAGGGAAATGTAATTCCCGTCATTTACACTAGGACTATGTAGTTATATGTATGGATTATTGATATTATATGGACTGTCTATAATCAAAATCATTGTTTCAATTACTGTATGGATAAATGTTGACAACGTTGATGGCTTTGGGGGCCATGTCGTATGTGGCATTGTTGTTCCCACCATTTTAGCTATGACACTGTATTGTACAATTGCATTATCGTTTTTATGGGTGAAACTTGTTTATGGATAAATCTTTATGTTTAACACGTAAGAGCCATGACAAGGTATAACCCTTCGATGGTTGTCATTTCTATTCTCCTAGCATTGAAAGGGTTGCATTAATGTTTAATGGCTTTGTTAAAATATAGGGCCAAGGGCCTTAGTTATAGTGGGTAATTTCATTGGGTCTTTTGACCTCTGTGCAAATATTTGATGTTTTAGATTACATGTGTATTTATATATATATCATGGATTTTATATTGGAATGCTATAGCGTGAGGTACAAACCAAATAATGAATCCTATAGGATTTGTTACTGTGACTTGTAAACAAAGAGACGGTACATGAATCGATCTTGGGTCATTACGGTTGTAAGGTTTTATATATGTATGGATTCGATTTGGGCATAAATCCAACATGAATCGATCCTACGACCTCTGTGTAATTATGTTTATTTTTTTAATGCATGTTGTACATAGTATTAGGGTTCATTTATCGTGTTGTGGATTTCGTTATGGCATGCAATTCTTCTAATATAGTTTGTAAATATTTAAAGGGTTTAATTTATTATACATGTAATGGATTTATTATGTGATAGTTTCTTTACTACATATGATTTCGTAGATGTAGTGGTATGATAAATATATGGTTTCGTTTAATGTCGAGTATTGGTAAAGCATAAATTGTGGACCATTAAGTGGTCTCGATACTTGGACTATAGATTCGACTTATGAGTTTTTTCGTTAATGGAAAAAAATATTGTTTAACCTTGGTTCTTGGTATAAATAATTACACACCCTCAAAGTTCCTTGATGGTTTTTATTTTAGCTTTAATACTATGAATTGATGATCATTCTCAAGTATAGAATAATTTGTTTAGAATATTGTTTTGTGTATACTTGATATAATGTAAATGATTTATTTATTAAATTATGTTTACTATATTAGTTAAATCTATTTTGTATTTAGGTTTAGTTTATAACTTAACTTGAATTAGTATTTTTTCTGTATTATAGTTATGCTCACAATATGGAATTTTCAAGTATATTTCATAGCTAAATAAACATATAGGCACTGTTAGAGTCATTCTGAGGTTTTAGGAAAACAAAGTTTAAGATGTAAATAAATGGAGAACTAAATATAGAAGAACTAAACCCTAAATATTTCTTAAAAGAGGTATTAATTTAGAGACTTCGGTTTTAAATGTAAACCATTAAAGATTTTGACACGAAAATAATTGTAAACATAGTGCTAGAAATATAACATGAACAATTGCATATTCTAACCAGAAATTATTCTAGATAGTGAAATAGGAAGTCAAGGACCTCATACCTGAAAGGTGAATCTATTCTAATGGTTGAAATGTTAAAACTTAATTACCCAACATTAACAATTCATAGGGAGATATGACCTATGTATTGATCACCGAATAGCTTGGGAACTACCACGTTCCACCCAACCATGAAAAAGAAACGTTATTGGTTTTAGTTCGGATCCCCTTGAGCAGTTTCCAACATATAAGTAGCTTAGAGCTCATAAGGTAAGGCTTCCCTAACTAGTATATCAGTTATGGATCAATTCTCCTTTTTCCTCTTAGGAAAATGTTCTCCAAGAACTCTCTTGAGAATAATGAGGCAGAATAATGACTCAAAAAAGATGGAAGAGATCCCTAAGATTCTCTTTGGCTTGGGAATTTATAGATAGACTTTTCAGTCAAATCCTGGTAGTTAAATCAAGAATCACTTGATTTCTTGATTTAACCCATTTTATTTAACTTAGGTAGTTTTAATATTTTAACTTAGGAACTTTTAAGTAGTTCCTAATTGGAATATTGTAGGTATTATAATATCTAATTTTATTTTAGTAATAATAACAATAGATGGATCTTTTCATTCTTTTTTACATTATTAATATTATTATTATGCTTACTCTTTATACATACCATGTATAAAATATATAATAATATATTAGTTCTTAACATTTTTCTTTGGGTATCATATATTATGATCCCTAAACTTATGACAATTTCTTCATTAAGGTTATGAGGTAGGTGGTTAGGTCTACTAAGCTAGCAAACTCTAAACATCCTTGCATATTGTATTCCCTCATATAACACGGTAGTTCTTTAGTACTTGATGAGATACATAAATTGGAAATTGCATTTAATCACTTATAAATAAGTGAGATGCGATCAAATTTTTCTCGAGTTGTTTTCACTCGACATAATTAGTTTTTTCAGTAACTCCTAGTGCCTATCCACATCTCATACCCAACGCTGAAAACATGGATTTACAAACTTAGTTCAATTCGAGAGCTCCTCACTCAACATTAATGCTAAGATGTACTTGTAGGATACACCTAGGGATACAATGGCCAAGGATACGATGTTTGAGAGCTTATGCTCAAAATCAACATGGAAGACTCCCACTAGTGTAAAATGAGATATTAGTGACCAAAAAAATGACCAAAATCCGCATATCAATGACCACTTTTGGTTTGGCGATCTCTGGTGGCTCATTTACAGTCTTTTAATATGTGACCAAAATTGGTCATTTGTATTTTGGTCATTTATAGCTTGTCATTTGGTCATTAATTTGGTCATATATTTGGTCATTAATTTCGTCATATTTGAATCAATGAACAAATATATGACCACATTTATGACCAAATTAATGACCACATGGCAAACTAGAATATGACCAAATTTGGTCGCGTATTAAAAGACCCCAAATTAGCCACGAGAACTATTTTTTGGTCACTGATATGCGAATTTTGGTCATTTATATCTCATTGTTTGGTCACGTATCTCTCAATTTTTTTATTATTTTATATATGAATTTTGGTCATTAATCTCATTTATTGGTCATTAATTTAGTCATTTTTAGTGGTTTTATGTGTGGTTATTATATTTTAGTAGTTTTAATGGTGTCCATTATTAATCAATATAAATTTTTAATATGGTATTATGTTTAAATTAAAAAGTGAATCATACATTATTTACCATCATCTAATACACATTTGAATTATGCAAATTTAAAGTGCAATATAAATTTTAAACCGCACAAATTATATTATATGAAATGTCAAGTATTACAATAAATGAGTTTTCTCAAAAACTATCTCGATATAACTTTACATGAAAATCATCTAGTACACTGATGACTTTTCAAATTATTACATTGGCTAAACCATTCCACATGTACTTGGTTGTTAAGCCATACTTGGATCCCGCGACAGCTTCAAAACCATACTTAGCAGCTTGAAACCCTCAGCAATAGGCTCTTCATACTCAATGGAAAAGCATCAGCAACATAATCTTCATACTCAATGGCCCACTTTTTGATCTTTCTATCTGTGCACGTGCTTTTGTATCCACACTGTACATGTTTTTGAGCTTTCTGAGCTTTATATCTGTGCACGTTCTTTTGTATCCACATTGCAGCAGCCTCCCTCTTCACGTTTTTAGAAAGATTGTGAGTAAGGTTACCTACAAACAACACATGTCAAGCCATAAATTGTGTTTCTCGGTAAAAATAAAAAACAAATAACTGAAAAATGTACATAGTAACTTCACAAGATTTAACATGGAGAAAAGAAACAATTCCAACAAACAGTTATATATGTGCTTATTAACAAATACAAAAACACTTCTGATACCTCTGCTTTTGAGCTTTCTAAGCTTTATATTTACGCACGTGCTTCTGTATCCAGATTGCAGCGGCATCCCTCTTCATGTTTTTACAAAGCTTGCGAGTAAGGTTACCTGCAAAGAACACATGCTAAGCAATAAATTGTGTTGCTCGGTAAAAATAAAAAACAAATAACTCAAAAATGTACATAGTAATCTCACAAGATTTAACATGGAAAAAATAAACAAATCCAACAAACAGTTATATATGTGCTTATTACAACAAATACAAAAACACTTCTGATGCCTTTGAAGAAAGTCCAACTCCATTGTATTGGCTAGTAGCTCTTTCATGGATATGATGGCTTCCATAAAATTTCAATACTTAACAACCTGATTGGGTTTTTACAAATATTCTAAGACATTACTAATAGTTTTCATCTCCCTAAAATTTACTAGGAACCTTTATTTTAGTAAAAATGCGTCAGGTTACATACAATGGGATGTAGAAATAATAATTTCAAGAAAATGTTTTCAGAGCTGCAATCATATCTTAGCTGCTGAATTCCTCTTTATCATCACTTACAATAACTGCCGCTATATTTGGACTTTGTGAATGGAAAACATCTTCTCTTACATATCTGGAAGGACTCCTCCCCATCTTTTCACTTCCATCATAGACAATCCCTCTCAGTATCAGTGTCTTATGCATTCCTCCAATAATCTCTTTATAGATTGTATCTCCTTTTTCCCTAGAAACACATACATATTGGCTATATCCAAGCCCCATCGAACATACAGGTACCTGCAAATCACCAAATCTAACTTTTAGTAATACAGATCTTGCTCAACAAGAATTTATTGCATGGGATCTATTCCTACCAGAAGTGCTTAACATGCACTCGCCAAATACCAAATCCATCCAATCAAATTTAGAGGCAAAGAACTATCTAGAATTTTATCACCTTAAAGATTGAGATCTTGAAGCATGAAGAGGCAACACACACAACAAGGAACAATTTTGAGAGTAAAGAACATGGCATATTAAACCTCTCCTTCTCAATTGTCGTCTCAGCTCATGTGCTTTGGGTGCTTGGAAAAACAGTACCCAAGTAAAATATTTAAAATATGTCCAGAAGTGCTTAACATGCACTCGCCAAAGACCAAATCCATCAAATTAATTTCAAAGGAAAAGAACTATCTAGAATTTTATCACCTTAAAGCTTGATATCTTGAAGCATGAAGACGCATCACACACAGGTGGGAACAATTTTGAGAGTAAAGCACATGGCATCTTAAACCTCTCATTCTCAATTATTGTCTCAGCTCATGTGCTTTGGGTGCCTGTCAAAACAGTACCCAAGTAAAATATTAAAAAGATGATAGGACTAATCAATATTAAATGATAGTCTTGAATCCTAATTCTATTATACTAATAGAGAGTAGTCATGGCTCCCTAGTATTTGGAACAAATAAAGTTAGCTATTGTACTCCTTTCTAAAAAATTGTTAGCAACACCATTTTAATGTCATGCAATTGGAGCCAGTAAACAGGTTCCTTAATCAACAAACAATATTTTTCTAGATTTTCAGGAGGCTGAATACCACTCCTATAGTGACATAGAACATATACCATTTACTGAAAATAACATCTAGAATTGAAACTTACAGTGGATATATTATTGACTGTATAGGCCAAGCAATGGGGATTAGATGCTTCGGCATCCTCCACTAGCAATCGAGAATTCTATGGACCTCTCAGTTTTCTCATGCTTTTTTCTCAACCCCTCTGCACACCAGAAATAATTGATATGAGAATCATAATCTAGATCTAGATATATGGGTGAATCTAGACTATCGGCAGCTGTATATAGAAGTTGTCTCCGGAGCACTACTGCAAATTAGAGCATCAAATGCAGACAATTTTACTCCAATAGACTGAAGCACAGAAAGGGTTTTTGAAACTATCAATGCAGTTGATAAGATGATTCCAAGAGATGGGAAGTTTCCAGCAGAGCAAACTGCATTCATAATATCTTGGATAATAATAGCTAGTTTACTAACAAGGGGTTCTCCACTAACATCATAGTAATCCATTGCAATATCAAATAGACGCTTTCTCCTCCTGAGAGGTAGTTTTCCCATAGAATTAAAGCTATTATTTCGATCGATATTTTGTTTTTCCTATATCATTTGTTTCTTGCAGTTTAGATTAATTTTTCTTAGTCTTCTTTATGATCATCCTAATGCGATCAAAAATACCCTCCCCGTTATCTTCATTTTGAAGAATCTTATCAAGTTCAATAGTGTTATTAAGTGAATTTGAGAAAAAAGGTTTATATGCATATAATGAGAGTCTAAGGGATATATCTGGGTCATCCTTGACTGAACCAGTGTCTGATTCAGGATCCATATTTTCATTGAAGTCATTTTCACTCTGCCATTGTGGGTGTCTCATTCTGCATTGGGAAATCCTTGACAAATATATTTTACAATGTTGTGGCCAAGAATAGAGATGAATGTTCTTCAAACCATTTTGCATGCATTCATTCCAGAGGTTCTTATCAGCTACTAGTCTGTACAAAGCAGCTGCAATTTCCTTGACATTATGTGGATCTACCAGCAAACCATTTTTCAACGTCTGCACAAGAATCAACCAATTTGTAAGAAAAAATCAAAGAGCGATTGATGACGTTAGATCCAATCAGACTTTTAGTTTTGAAGGTATAATTTTCAATATACCTGTTTAATGTCTACATTTCCTCCATTCTGTCGTAACCATAGGGAATCCATGTGTAGCTGACTGCATTTAAACAAAGTGGGAGAATGACATGCTTTATTCTTTTTACAAAACCGTAAATTCTTTTAGATCAAATTGTTAGGTCAGAGACCTTGATATTTTGAATCATAAAAATCTTAAAATCTTAAAATATTCAAAATCATTTCATCTTAAAGATCAAATTTTCTGTCAATAAGAAGAGCAATAATGGATAATTTCTTTTATAATTTGACTAGAAGTTTTATAAACCTTGGTTTTTGCAGCAATCATATATATATCAGAAACTTCTGATTGGTTGTGATGTTTGGGATATGCCACATCTCCAAAGAAATCATACTTATCAATAAGCTTTAGGACAGTGGTCAGTATAGTGGCACTTGCTACAGGCAGTTGATCAATATTGTCTCTATTACCCATAATCAACATCTACAATTTTCAAATGGATAACTAAAATATAAGTTATACATGAGAAGGGAAAAACATACCTCTAAAGAAAAAGCTAGATTTAGAAATTAAAAGAAGAAATACCAAGTTTCCCAGCTTTCTCAACTTGGCACATTCACCAGAATCCTTGACTAGAGTGGCCATGTTCTTCTTGGGATCATGTCGAGCAAGAGCCAAAATAATGGGTTTTGAAGGATTGTTCAAAAACTGTGGGATCTAAAAAACAAAAAAATGCTATTATGCAGTGTGACGACTATAATTTTTCAAGTATATGAAATCTTAAATGATGGAGAGTAATTAAACCTTGCCCTGTCGCTTACCTCACCCCATAAAGGATACTCAGGCAATTGAGTAGAATCATTATCTGAATCATTATTTGTGTTTTCATCTTGCACTATAACATTTGAACTATAGTAATTGCTTGAAATCCTATTTTATTGTTTCCTAGATGTTTCTTATATTTTCTTTGGGGTGGTAATTTCATTCATGCTTACTAAATTCTATTTTCTACCCAACAAACTCATAGCAATTTATTCAACATTGCTTTATTTTTCAGTTGTGAAATATCTGAAGTATTAATCTTTCTTCTAGTTTTGATGTTTATTATATCCTTAATTGTTTTCAACCTTTCATGTACTATTTATTATGGCCTTTTGAGAAACTTAAGATAATATTCTCATGTGAAGTTTTGGTTTGTTATTTTGTAGGCTAACACCATTTTACAGGAAAGCTATTTGGTACTTGTGTGAATCTCTGTTTGGTCTAAATCCTTATTAGACTTAGTTTGCTTCAATACTTATTTTCTTTATCGAGCTATATCTTTAAATGATGATTTGGAACAAGTTCTTCCTTTATTTTTTATTTTTGATATAAGAAAGGAAATGCAATTTCAATTTCTGCTATGTTCTACAATTTGGCTTGAAGCTTAGATAAAATATAGTAGCTTCACCAGAAGCAACAATTCCTGGGCACTAGAAGAAACAGTTCTAGCCCTAAGCAGTAAGGTAGCTCTATTGTATGGATTGTAATTTTGTCAAAGGCCCTTCATACCCATGATTTTATGGTGTCCTTGTCAAAGGAGGAATGTTCACTTACTTTACAAACTACTAGTAAAATCCAGTTGTGAAAGGAGGTAAAGATGACAACAGGTGGGAGCTTGGGAGGAAAGATTGCACTGGTTTGTTGTAATTCCAATTTTCCTATGGATGGGTAATTCAAAGGATAAACTTTTGTGAAACATCCAAATGATGGACACAAGTAAAATTGTTCTATATAAAGTTTCTTGGACACATAGACCATGGCAACTCAGTATGTATTAAGCAACAAATAAAGTAGGTACAATGTGAGTCTGTTTTTCCTTTAGTACAACACAATTTCTTGGGACAATATTAGTACCCTTTAAATGGTATGTTGTGAGGCCTACACCCATTGCAATTGACATGATGGCATGGAGTTCAACCAACATGACATGGAGAGATATATATTTCCCTACAATGATATATACTATAAGAATATATTATCCTAACAACTAAAACCCAGTGACCCCACAGTTTATGTTTCACTTTGGATTTGATTATCCCACTTATTTATAGGGTACATCCATGAAATATTTTTGTCTTTTGCTTTGCTGCATGGCTAGGGTGACATACCTCCATCACAGTGGTAGTTGCACAGGTGGACACTAACTTGGTTATGCCATTACAATATTTTTTGAAGATTAATTTAACCCTCTGCAAGCTAGGTACTGTTAGAGTTAGGGTGAAGTAATTGTCGCCACTATAACTATTTATAAGTATCAACGTGATTATGGCTTCTGCCTAGCTCTTGTCAAGGCTTAACTCACCCCCAGGAACCAGTGATAGCATGCCAAACATAAATGTACCTAGAATCATACAAATGTAATAAAAATTCAGAACATAGTAGCATGCCAAATCAACTATGGGGGGAAGTAGTATGCGTATTAAAATAAAATTTTGAATATATCGTCTATTCACTATACAAAGAATGTAACTTATGCATTCATGAGGCAAGAGCTATAATGCAGGGTTTAAAGCATATAGATAAATAAGGAGTATTAATTGACTAATTCCTGATGTACAGCTAAAGAAGCTTACTTTAAATTGTGGCTCTCTTTTGCTTCTGTAACAATGTGTCTGAGGCCCAAAGCAGAATCCTCTTGTCTCTCACCAATCTTTCTGAAACTTGCAATTTTCTTTTATATGTGTCATCCGATTTGCAAAATTGAGTTATGAGCCCATATAATGATTAGAGTTCCATTAGAAAGCCAAGAATTGAAAGGAAATTATCTTCGAACAACAAATAGAGATGAATTATTGTCTCCAAATGTCATAGTTCAAACAAAAAAGGAGATCAAACCTACTTTGCTGAATAGACAACTTGAGGAGGCTTTGCATTAGGGTCTATTTCAACAGATTTCCGATGATAATCGATAATCAGAAACTTCGAAGGGGTTCCCCCTTTCTCTAGACTATTAAAGAAATAAAAAAACCATAGTCATTTGAAACTGGACCTTCAGGATAATGTCGCTATGTAACTATATATCTACACAACTTAATATACATTTATAGAACATACAAGTGGCCTGGAAAAACATTCTCCCTCAGCTGAGACATCTATGTAAAATGCATCCCTTATACACCACCCGGACCAGTTGAGTATGTCAGGTAACTACAAGACAAATATCCAAACTCTAAGCTAATAGTGAACCAACAAAGACTTATAATGACTTAGTAAAACAGTACACAGATACTTGTTATTCTCAATTAAGATTCAATGTGAGCTAGATGTTTTAGCACACAGAACACATTCAGACATTGTTGGAAAAACCAAGGTTCAATTCCTTGAGAAATTACCCATCTTTCTTTCACAATGAAAAAAGTTTTTAGAATTCCTCTCCATAGCCCTCCGCTAGCAACAATTGATGTTATTCATATAGTATTGATGCTGAAATATGAGAATTTCCAAAAGGAAGGAAATAAAATACAAAAGTTGAAACATAGCAAGGGTTCTCACTTTACTGCACTAGTAATCACTTCATATGGATCAGTTCTAGCCCCAAGAAAAACTGAATAAAATCATTGAGTTGTTTCAACAGCAGGATCTCCTCGAATGCCAAATATGAAGTAAATTCAAGAGAAAATAAAAAAGACTAATTTTCTCTTGAGAATTTATAGTTCTAGAGTTATGTTAAGTCTTACATGTATTAGATATAAGAAATTTATACCATTCATAATCTCTACAATTCTTACCGCTTTCCAAAGAGATTTCGAGCTCATTGTTTTCATTTCCTTGAAAAAATGCTCTGAAAGATCCTTCCAATAGCTGCAAGAAAACAATATAGATTGTTGGCTCTCCAATGCCATCACCTACACCAGTACTCAAAGGTGAACCTTCGCTACCCTTGACTAGCAAAAACTGAGTCTCAAATGGGACATCTTTCCCATATGAACCCATCCTCTCTTTCATCCACCAGAGATTGAAAGAGAACAAAGACAAAAAACGAAGGCCTCTGCAAAAATGCATATAAAATACATCCATCGTAACCCATATAAAATAATTGTAAGTTGAATAACCACAAAAATCCCAAAAACCTGCACTTCTTGCAGCTATCACAATGCATTGTAAAAGTTCTGAACATCAAAGATGACAATCTCAAAATAAAACACTTTGGTTCTAAGGAATTCATACACTCAAGCAAGCACTTTCTATAAATTAATGAAACCCACAACTCACCATAGCACAAACAACCAAACTAAAGAAAATAACATCATAATAAAGTATCCTCCTACATGGTATTTTATCCTATTATTAAGCATGAAACCTTCAGTCTGTCAAAATTACTACAAATTATTGAAACAGAGTCCTCACCAAAACATATCAAAAGTTCAAACCAAAAACAATATATCCAAATATCACTCTGGTGCTTACTCTCATACATACTTGAACATGTGGTTTCTTTAGAAATTAATGAAACCCATTCTTCACAAAATCATGTGAAACTAAAAACCACAGCTCAACTTTATAATTAATGAAACCCAGTCCTGACCAAAAGACATCCCAGATGAAACTCTCAGAGAATGTAAACTCTCAGACACAACTGAAAAAGTAATAGTCATTACGGCCTTCAAATTAGGCTTTTGAACACAAGATCAAGCCCCCACAAAAACAGGTGTAAAAGATCAAAGCCAATGCAACATTATGTTTCTTAGGCTTGTACAGAACCCAACTACATTTTGTTGTCACAGAAACAACTAGTACAATGAATTGGGATTATTACTCCTAGAGAAAGCCACATCTAAACAATAACAGTACAAGAAACCTTCAAATTAAGCTTGATTCTCAACCCCAAATCTCCAGAACGAACAATTTTCAATGAACAATTTCGTTCTAGAAACAATTCATTACACTACTGAATAAAAGATAAAACTCCTACCAAAAACACAAAACCATAGAAATCCAACACAAATTCACTGTAGAACAATATATTTCTAGTAGCCACAAACCTGTCATCCTCAAAGTGAAAAAGGCATCAGAGTATGCTATAGAAATATGCTATAGAAAATAAGAACATGCTTCCTAAAAAACCAAAAGAATAAAAACTAGCACTTTTTGGATTCTTTTGAGAGCGAGTTGGAGAGTGGCCTGCATCACTAAGACCTTTATGGGTGAAATTTTGGTGAAACTTTAAGTAAATGACCAATCAAAAAAATTGGAAGACGATAATTAATAAAAATTTAAGTAGAAACTCAATCAAAATCAATAAACTAGAAACCTCAAACTAAAAAGCCAAACAACTTGTTAACTAGCCCATTCAATAGTATATCAAACCTCTCCCAAAACCTCCCAAAATAAAAACAAAGAGATAAATAAAATGGAACAAGGAAAGCATTAGAATGCACATCAAATATACAATATCTATTGTATTGCTGAGGATTTCCTATTCCCACTAGTCACAACAAAAAACAATACAAACTACGTTGCATGCAAAGGCAAACTACACCAAGAGTGTTGGATCATTTTAGAGTCCTTTTGAGGAGGCCAGAGCAAACCAATGGATCATTTTAGTCCTTTTGAGGAGGCCAGAGAAAACCAACCAAGACAGAGTGAGAACATGGGTGCTCAATCAACATACACTAGTTGGAATTTCAGTTTTCACCTACCCAATCTCTCAACTACCACGAATTACCAATACCCAACTTTATGAAAGTTCTACGGAAGATTAAACCACACCGATCACAACAACAAAAAAACACAAATTATATATAAACCTTTATGAAGAAGGTTGTATCAAAATGAAAGCTCCAAAGCAAAGGCTAATCTACACTCTCTTCACGGTAGGCAGAGGCAGAGGAAAACTTATGGGTTTTAACATTTTATTCTGCTTGAACAACTGTTAAAATACTAAGAATCAGATAGTGTCTCCCCTCCATCATTCAAACTAATCATCAAAAATTCATTAGGTGACCAGTAATGAACGTTCCACCACAGTAATAATGTGCATCCTAATAAGCATTGAGATAGAATTGAAACCTGATGTATCTTCTTACTCGAAATCAAAAACCAGTCCACAACCCTTCCACCTCTGACCCCAATACTACCTCCCAAATCACAAAAAAAATGAAAGACAACCACCATTATTCTCATTGGCATTGAAAACAAACCCAACTTCAAATAGTTTACCACCCTAGAAGCCCGATCAAAACACACAGATAATACATACAATATCAAATTCACAAAAATAGAACCCCTCAACCCTTAACTTTACAAGCTCAGTGTTATGCTGACGAGCATTGTGAATCTCTTACGTTTCTTTAAAATCATAACAAAAGAAAATGAAAAATTCGCGTGTCCATTTTGCATTATGATAACAAATTCAGTTACCTAAGACTTCAAATATTGACTTGATTTATTTCACCTAGGCATATTTGTAATGCATCGATACTCACCATCACAAACTACCATGAATAGCATCAAATTTTCTTTTTCCAAGTCTTGCAGAACCAAAACGATAAAAATAATTGGAGACAGCTTCCCCGTTTTGAAAATATTAAGCAACGAATATATAACAGAGAAGAGCATCCATTTATGAATGTGTCTTTGTTCATTCCTAAATTAATCACTTCTGATAACAATAACAAGAGATAGCTTTCCAATTTTGAAAATCTTCAACAAAGAATATATGATGATACATAAAATTCCATCATTTCATTAGGCATGCCTCTTTGTTCACATTTGTCTTTTCAAATAATGAGTTTCAACAATATTTTTTATTTTTCAGTAATCTTCCTAAAGCCAATTACAAGTCACAACCATGAATTCAAGTTTTATGCTGAACATTGCATTTGCAATACTGACAAATTCTCAGTTCTTTAGCCATACTTTCACACTGTAAAGTTTCTCTTCACATACTTGAAGGATCAAAGCTGAAGAAAGGATTTAATCCATTGGCATAAAAAAACAGCTCTTATCGGAGCAATATGAAAATTGGCATAATGTTGTAGTTGCATTTGTTGAAAAGTTTGTCCACAATAAAGAATCATGACTACATTGTTTAATAGCAATCTCTCCATCATAAAAAACCTATGATGAATATAACATCTTCACTGTTAAAAAATTTATTTAGGGGTCTAAACACAGAATAACTTACAATCACACCTGATTGTCAGCCAGACTCTACATATATGAGAAGAGAGATTAGGCATGTGATAGAAACAAACATGTTGCTAGAGGATCTCCAAACTGAAATACTATATTGCAGCATCTGTTGGCGAATTAAATTATGAAGTGTTGCATGGCACAATAACTTTAGATGAAGCCAACTCTATATACTTGATGCAAGATTTCAACTATTCCTTACTAGAACTTTAAAATACTAATTTCTTTCCTAAACGTGGGTCATTTAGATTTAGTCTAGTCCAAGATCTGTAGATAGAAATTTTGGTCAATATGTGAGCAAATCTCATTTTTGGATATATAAACAACTACTATATGAACTCTACTCTCTGTAGAATGTCAGATGAAGTAATACGACTATTGAAAATTTATAATGCTTATGAGTACCAAAAATGTGAGGAATCCACAGACACCATAGAATGATTAACTATCCTATCATCCGAGGAATACCCCTGAAGCACTATAATTAGCTTGACTATAAAATAAAAAATGAATCCTAATGGATACCATCTCTGTGAGCTTTGAATGGATTATCAAATGTGTAATAATGTGGGTTTAATTAAAGGCCTTGTACCTAAAAATAGAAGAATATGTTAGAAAAAATCAGTTGAAAAACCCAGGACTGAAGCATTCCAAACATCTAAAGATAACAAAAGTGAACACAACGAATTAGAAGACCATGAAAAACCTTCTATCTAATTTTTATTAATTATCTCTTAAAATACTGAAAGGTACTTATTTATGGATTTTTTTTAAATCTGTCATGAATACCAATATTCGAATAAATAAGTCAAATAGAGTCTGTGGCAGTAAGAGTAGATGAGTTTGTATAAACTTATTGTAATATGCCCCATATAAAATTGTAATGTTCCAAGGTAATTTGTACTATGCTATCAATATTCCTCGAAGACAATTTACTAGTTTTAGCTGTGACTCGTTAGAGTTGTAGGTACACTTGATGTTTCTATAAAGAATTATGAAATTATTGACTGTTGGATGGCCTGTGAGTTTCTGGACTTCATACCTTGCCTCTTAGCTTAAAGATATGTCACTGTTGTAGGTTTCACTCTTCCTAAAGTTTGGGTCCCTTCCTTTTTACAATGGAGTTGAAACACTTGGTAAATTTATTGTTGTAGCCTACTATGTGGTGTTTTGTTTGTACAATTTGTCAAACATTTGGATGGAATACTACTATAAGAATCTCTACCATTAAGTGTGTTACCCAAACTATTGTAAAAAGATTATAAGTGTTTTATTTCCATGCATAATTTTAATAACCAACAACATCACAACATTTCAATAAGAAAATGCACAAAATATCAGACTTTAAGAAACATTTCCATCTCTAAAAATTATTATGAGAACAAGAGTCACATGCCTGTGTGAGATGAATGCGATTTTCTCAAGAAATGTCAACTCTTCTCTATATATTTTGACTTCAAACACAAGGTCTCCTATTAGTTTTTCAACATTTAAGCTAGCATTATAATAAGATCTTTTCACTGAGAGAATAACAAGCACAACAATCACATAACCACATCACAAGAGACAAGAGACACAAAGATTTTAGGAGGGGAAACCATAAATGGAGAAAACCCCTCAACTTCCTCTAAGATAGTATCACCACAAGATGTGATCCCAAAACAGTAAGATGACCTCCCTTCACAACAGCAGCCTTCTGTCTTCTGTCAAGCCCAAAAATTTCCTTCTCCAAAAGTGCGCCACACTTGAGAGAGCAAGAGAGCTAAGTCACAAGTGATAAATAGAGAGACTCTCACTCTCTATTTATATTCTTCTGTTGAATTGAAGTGCACTCAACCTAATAATTACTACTCGAGCCTACACCTTAATTAGTGTATAATAACTCAAGTGCCCCATAAACAGTGGGGACTTACCCAATGACTTGATATGACTTGTTTACATTATAATCCTCCCGATCGGAACATCCGGGCATGACCACATGACTCAAATACATAATAGAAACATCCCGGAATAAACATCGGGTTACAATAATATAAAATATATAGAAGAATACATTCTGAAGTGACATATACATCAACACTCCCTCTTAACTAGGAAGGTATTCTTTCGACACAATTTTTCAGTACTGGTCTTCTTCTCTGCTTTAACTGGATCATCTGAGTCTCATAAAATGGCATCACTGGATCTAGATCATCACCCGATCTGGATCAACATCACTGGACTGGATCTGGATCATCACTCGATCTGGATCACTACTGCTGGATCTGGATCATCACTCGATCTGGATCTCTCGGAGTCATCATAACTGGATCTGGATCATCACTCGATCTGGATCTCCACTGGTCATCATCATGTGTATACTATCTCGTCATCGGAAGTTCTACAGAGCCAGGCCTTTTTCATGCTGGATGTACCATCTACTCAGAGCTAGTCCTTTTTCATACTAGATGAGCCTTCACAGAGCCATCCCTTTTTCATGCTAGATGTGGCATCCACACAGAGCTAGTCCTTTTTCATACTAGATGTATCTTCTCATAGCTAGTCCTTTTTCATACTAGATGAGGCATCACAGGGCTGGTCCTTTTTCATACCAGATGTGGCATCACAGGGCTGGTCCTTTTTCATATCAGATGTGGCATCCAGACCATCGAAGGAACCTAATCCTCTCACCATGTCACTGCCCTTACATCCGACCATGGAAGGAACCTAATCCTCTCACCATGTCAGAATGGCACAATCCCATCCAACGATGGAAGACTCTCAGCTCGCAAGAGGAGAGAGATTTTCACACTTATATCTGACATGGGAGGAACTAAATCCTTTAGCCATGCACAGAACGGCCCTGCCCTTACATCTGACCTACTCGTCAGAATGGCACAATCCCATCCAACGATGGAAGACTCTCAGCTCGCAAGAGGAGAGAGATTTTCACACTTATATCTGACATGGGAGGAACTAAATCCTTTAGCCATGCACAGAACGGCCCTGCCCTTACATCTGACCTACTCGTCAGAATGGCACAATCCCATCCAACGATGGAAGACTCTCAGCTCGCAAGAGGAGAGAGATTTTCACACTTATATCTGACATGGGAGGAACTAAATCCTTTAGCCATGCACAGAATGGCCCTGCCCTTACATCTGACCTACTCGTCAGAATGGCACAATCCCATCCAAGGATGGAAGACTCTCAACCACAATGAAGAGAGATTTCTTCACTTACATCTGACATGGAAGGAACCAAATCCTTTAGCCATGAATAGAATGGCACAGCCCTTACATCTAACCTGCTCGTCAGAATGGCTCTCAATCTCAGCACTCATATCTGACATGGAAGGAACCGAATCCTCTCACCATGACAGAATGGCTCAGCCCTTACATCTGACCATGGAAGGAACCAATCCTCTCACCATGTCAGAATGGCTCTGGGTCTCATCATTGTCTCTGGGAGGAAGCCTCGATCTGTAGAACACCAAGTCTCTCTCTGAAGTACTCAAACTTCAGCCTAGCCAATGGCTTCGTCAATACATCAGCTATATGTTCCTCCGTCGCAACATACAGGAGCTTCACTGCTCCTCTCTACACCATATCCCTGATATAGTGATACTTGATCTCCATATGCTTCGACTTGTCATGAAACACTGGATTCTCTGACAACTTCACGCAACTCTAGTTGTCACAATGTATACAAGTAGCATGTAACTGGAGATCAAATATATCAGACAGTAGCTTCCGCAGCCATACTGCCTCACAACTAGCTGAACAAGCTGCAACATACTCTGCTTCAGCTGTACTCAGTGCCACACAGGATTGCTTCCTGCTAAACCAAGAGATCACACCTGATCCCATACTGAAGCAACATCCTGAAGTACTCTTCCTGTCGATGGCACTGCCTGCCCAATCTGAATCAACATAACCCTCCAGGTTAATCTTCTGATTCACATCATACTTGAGCCCATAATCAATTGTACCACTGCATGCTTTGTAACCATCAAGTGAACATGTCTCAATGTGCTCACAGCAAAGCAAATATCTGGTCTCAGGTACATCAAGGACCCAATCATCTGACGATACATCGTAGCATCAACCATCTCTGAAGAAGCATCACTCAATAGCTTCATGTTCGGTGCCATAGGTGTGGTCATGCAGTCCATAATCCTGAACCTCTTCAGGATCTCTACTGCATACTTCCCTTGTCCAAGGAAGATTCCATCTGCACTCTGCCACACCTCCATACCTAGGAAATAGTGCATCGACACATAACAGGAGCATCACTGGTCTTCCGCCTTCAACCTTGAAGCAAAGGTTGGAATCTGCCGTACTCTCAGTAAAGCCTAGAGTCATCAGTAATTTGCCCATCCTGTCGTACCATGTGGAACCTCAAGATATTCTTTAGTCACTCCCTCTGAAGTGAAGCATCATACTCCCTCTGTCTTCTATGCTCTATGCATTGAAAACATTATGTACCGGAGTGACAAGTAGCTTCCTATGCTACTAATATTCTATGTGACCATCTAGTGTATAGACTTCCTTGACATCATTCTTCTTGAACTGGAAGGTTCTGCATAGATGATGTCACTGCATTCATCATATTATTCTTTCTCTTGAAACTGTCATCACTTGTTCTTCGAAACAAGTCTTCATTCTTCTTTGCTTGTAAGCGATTATGTATGCGATCTTTCCTACAAGTCAAATGCATTTGCATGGTTAGAAACATTTCATAAGGAAAATTCATACTGGCAAATTTTTATGCATAAATATATGATCATGCAACTACTTTATCCAATACAACATTCATCCACATCTCACTGAAACTTTCTAGATGCCTTCCATCTCTACCAGGACAACATTGAGATTGTGCACTAATCCAATATGTCAACAAAGAGGTTTCATTCTAGATAAGTAGCAATGGAGAATTTGTATAGCACCGTGAGCTACTTACCCATCACATGCATATTAGTAGTATGCTGTCATTAATGCAAACATCCTATCATGCATAATACAACCACTGAATATAAGCAAATGCATAACAAAATAATATAATGAAATGACAATTGAATACTTATCATTATTTGTTTTGAGGGTAGACTCCTTCTTAAACCTTTAGCTTCATCGTCTTCTTCATTCATAGTCGCATCGTTTCTTATCCAAATGCTAAGGTGGATAAGAAGTTCGTCAAGAGTTGAGTTCTCCATATTCCTCTTGCTTGAGGGATCTTCTTTGGATGGAAAGATCTTGATCTTCAGTTGCTCCCATCTTCTCTTCTCTTCTTATGATTCGAGCTTCTTCTTCTTCACAGAGTCTTCTGAAAGTAATCACTTCCTTCTGGAACACATTCCTTTAATGAATGAATTCTACGATCCTAGGAGGCCATTCAAGGTGGTCATCACCACTTCTACATTCTTCACCACTTCTTTTGCCGCTTCAAGTTGTTCTTCCCTTCAAATAGCTTGAAATTCTGGAAAACCTTCAACAACTTTGCTTTGCAATAGGTAGTGCTCTGTAATGCACATGTGCAAGCCTTCTATGCCAAAGCTCATTTGGCTCTACATGGATCAAGGCTTGTTCTAGATGGCCCTTCAATTTGTACAAGCCTCCTTCTTGTTCTTCAATCACTACCACATCATCAATAGTATTTCCTTTTGGCCATATGATGACTTGACCATATATGAATGCAATCCGCGTTCCTTTTACATCAATGCTAAAACAAACAATACTTCTTTCATTGTTAGAGACTTACCAGAGTATAGCTTGTATGAAGATTCCCCACTACCTTTTATTGGACATTAGTAGTCATCTCCTAGTCATTCATGTTCTGATAGTCTCACAGAAGATTTCTTGAATCCTTCATATGTTTGGAAGCCCCACTATCTATGAGCCAATCATCACTTCCATGAGTAATGTTACCTGTGAGAGCTGATATCAGAACATATTCGTCTTCGCTTGAAGAATCTTCACTTTCATATCTGGATCTCTTTCTGGATGGTTCATCATCCTCTGCAGCATGAGCATGATGTCTTCTTTGGCCTCGTCTCCCTCTAAAAATGGAACCTCCATACTCATGTAGGTGTCCAATCCATTTTCTTCAGAGAGATCATATACTTCTAGGCTTGGAAGTTGTCAACTTCCACAATCTTTTCACTAAGCTAATGTAATATATCATATTGAAATGAGAACCTCAAATGGAAATAGCAAAGGATTAGATCTTACCGATTTGAGGTGTTCGTCCTTGTCCCGGAGTTCGCTGATCTAGGGTTTGTCGCAGAAACCCTAATTTTCAAAACTTGGAATCTTTTAGATTTGATTGGATAACCAGATATATCTCTTCAAATGGAGCTGTCCAATGTACTCCTTTTCTGAAAACAGTGGAGGGAAGCTCCCGGAACAGGAAGCCCTAATTTACTGATTTCTTCTGCAGAAATTCCTATTACTGTTTCTGCAATATCTCCGAAATTACTGATCCTCTGTGTCTGAAATTTCTTACTGACGTAACCTCACATGTCCTAGATCCAACACCGCAGGTTTCATCAGAATTGGTTTCACCATTTTGGACTTATGATCCTTTTCCCAAGGTGACATGTTACTGGACTGTTCAGAACAGCGAATTTGTACGGCCTACCACGTGTCACTGGTTAATATTCTGAGTCTGATATTAGGACCATAGAAATTACAGTCCATTCCATTTCTGGAACATCTTCAGGAATTCCATTTGGACCTCTTTAGCCTAATATATATCATATCTCCCCAGGTGTCCTGTTTAGGGATGAATTCTGGAAGAGGCTGGAACCCTAACTTGGAGAGATCATATCTCCAAGAATATAACGAATCAGAGTCTTTCCTTTTTACACAGTGTTCACCAGGATTTTAGCTTCGGTCCCTGCCATTTTCAGCTTCTGAGACTTTTCCAATATCGAAATATAGCAACTGTACCAAAACGTAGCAGTTTTAGTATTTAGGGTTTCTCCTAGCTCAGGGTCAAACTAGGGTTTGACTTTCCCAGAGATTTACCCAACCAAATTTACTGATACAGGTCTCTAAATTTCGGTTTTGATGAGGAGAACAATCCTATTCTGGTATCACCCAAAAATTCTTCTTCTGTAGAAAGCCCTAATTTCCACATCGAAACTGAAAATGCTTGAAATTGAATTCTGTATCGACAGAAAGATGCACCCTTCAATGGAGAGTCATCCTAGCATACTTGTGCTGAAAATATGTGGAGGAAGATCCACAAAATAGGAATCCCTAGTTCCTTTAGCTGCACAATGTCTTCTTCTCGGGTTAGCTCTGATTCCATGTTAGTTTTTCAACATTTAATCTAGCATTATAATAAGATCTTTTCACTGAGAGAATAACAAGCACAACAATCACATAAGCACATCACAAGAGACAAGAGACACAAATATTTTAGGAGGGGAAACCATAAATGGAGAAAACCCCTCAACTTCCTCTAAGATAGTATCACCACAAGATGTGAACCCAAAACAGTAAGATGACCTCCCTTCACAATAGCAGCCTTCTGTCTTCTGTCAAGCACAAGAATTTCCTTCTCCAAAAGTGCGCCACACTTGAGAGAGCAAGAGAGCTAAGTCACAAGTGATAAATAGAGAGACTCTCACTCTCTATTTATATTCTTCCGTTGACTTGAAGTGCACTCAACCTAATAATTACTACTCGAGCCTACACCTTAATTAGTGTATAATAAATCAAGTGCCCCATAAACAGTGGGGACTTACCCAATGACTTGATATGACTTCTTTACATTATAATCCTCCCGATCGGAACATCGGGGCATGACCACATGACTCAAATACATAATAGAAACATCCCAGAATAAACATCAGGTTACAATAATATAAAATATATAGAAGAATACATTCTGAAGTTACATATACATCAACATCTCCTTCAACAAAAAATGTAGCGGCAAAGAAGATGAATTTTGTCCCTTCTGAAGCCTATATCAATAGTGCATTATCTTGTTCCTATAGCAACGATTTTGACAAATACAACTCTGATGGAAGCATCCTAGGTATAGAGAGTGATGGAATTAATTTCATATGCAGATAGTAGTGAACAAGAGTGGATATCTATTCCTGGGGATGTGTTCTTCTCCTCTACCACAAATTTCCCAAAACCACAACATGTTATTTTCCCCACAGAACAAAACAAAATCAGATCTTTCTCTGAGATGGAAGATGAATGGTATTTAGTCACTACTGGTGTGCCTCCTTCCACAAAAGACTTCTCCAAACCATGTGTGTCTCACTCTAAAACATCAACAAAATACTTGAAAGATGGTAATATCTTCCAAGTAAAGAGGAATTAAAGAGGAATTATGATGAAACTTGGGAAGAAATCCTTTAGCAATTCCTAACAACTCATGAATATTTGTTTCTACTACAAGGTGAAGCATAGACTATATGTCTATGAGTAAAAATCCTAGTAATCATATGAATACTTGACAGAGTAAAAGTGTTTAAAGATGACAGAAGATGTAAGGAAACTTAGATGACCTAATGGGATATTGAGTATAAACAGACTCGCTGAGCATATTTACGAGTGTGTTGGGAAGTCTAGCAAATCTTGTTGAAATCTAGAAGAAATACTGTTAAAATAAAAGTGTTATCAAGAGTACCTCTCTAGATTGGAAATGAATTGAGAGTTTAAGGACTGTTTGAAATAGACCTTATTCACTTTGAAATAGGGAATCTTCTCATTATCAAAAGCATTGTGACATTTTCTAGGAGTGACTATAATAGGACCAAAAAAAGACTGGATTATGTATAGAGCAGTTTGTAATGGCAGGTATAATCTAGGAAATTGTAAAGTGTACAAGAAGAACAACAATGATGAAGATCGTTAACAAAGGAAGCACGGACACAGGGGGGATATGATCAAAATGTCAAAATTCGTGAGCAAAGTTAGTAGAGGGAGAAAAGTATGCATCTAGATCTTACGAAAAAATTAGAGTTTAATGCATCTAGATCAATTCAAAAACCCTACTATCAAAGTCAATACAATTCATTTCACGCCTTCGTATATATAATAGAAAAAGGGGGAAATAAAACATGCTGGTCATAAAAGATTGATGGAAATGCATAAGCAGCAACCATATTTAGATTATTACAGGTAGAATTTAATATAGCAACAGGACCAACAACTACTTGAAAAATATAAACAAGCATAAATAAGGCAATAATACCCTTCATATATCCAAAAATTATCTCAGGCATCTCAATGTTGCTTGAGCAATCATCACAAATAAAGGAGTAACCATGCTCATGGTGGTAGTCTCACTAAATCCAACTACCCTATTTACAAGATCTATTCTTTATCTAACACGAATCGATTAAAAAATAGAATCCCGAATCGGGTTAATTCCTGACTACATGTTTGTCAGATATGAAATGAAAGCAGCACTATACCCTGGGTTGCACAGGTTGGGTGTTGGGGCATGTATAACTACATAAAAGGTTAAATGTTTTTAACTATGAACAAATTAGTGCAAAACTGAGTACAAGTAGAGTCTGAAGAGAATCTATGTAACTATCAGTAGACACAAAACCTAGCGCTAGTACCAAATTAGTTTGCTTTTAGCAACTTAAAACCATCTATAGCATGATCAATACAATAGTAAATGAGTTGATCTGTTAGACAAATGATAAAACTTCAAGACAGTCTTGGGCTCTTCTCTGAAGTTAGGACCTTTCCTACCAATGAATAAAATCAAGAACAAACCACAAAACAAGAAAATGAACAATGAAACGAGGATAATACAATACAATATGATTTGTCGACAAGATTTGCAAATTTAATTATTCATTGAAAAAATAGAGTACCTGTGACTTTGCAACATCGACAGCTTCATCACATCCCTTAAGTTGTTCCATTTACATACAATCCTCTTCAACTTTTTTAATACGATTTATAGCTAGAAACAAAATATTTCCCACAAGAAGGACAATTACAAATATGCCGAGAGATATTCTGATGGCTGAAAATGGGAGCTTTGGGTCATCTGAGAATCTGCAATAGCCAAAAATAATTGGTCTTGAGAAAATATTCAGACTTAGCAATTCTACCTTATCAAAATCAACAAGGACTTAGTATTTTTCCTTGTCAAAAGGCAACAATCTGGTAGTACATTGAAATTAAACCAAGTAGATCCCTTGTGCCAAATTCAATATTCAAAGAAAGATTCAAAAGCCAACCCCATAAGAATGATTTGAAGGAACTCAAATCCAGGGACAATCTGACTTCCTCATACACAGATCATGCAAAAATTCACAAGAAATGCCATCCAATAAAACTTCTTACACACCACTGACTATTCAAAATTCACAAGACATACTAGCAATGCAGTTCATGCTTTCTATCAGATCTCCAAAATCCAATTCGCTTATGTGGTGGCTATTAGAGCCCGTACCATACATCAGCACAGGAAAATATTTATTGGTTGTGTCATATACATTTACAATGATGGCCAAGTTGCCTGCAAGCTGATGTAAAAAATTCTATACCAATGACTCTACATCAAAGGCTCCACCCAAGTACCTCGAAATATTAGAGGAAATACTTTAATAAGTCATTTTAAGGAAATAACACATCAAACAGAAAAAATAAAGACTTAAAATTGAACAAAAATGGCTAGTACCCATTTCACCAACACAAATTCCTGAAAAACATCAGTCCATTGTACAGGAACCAAATCACACTAACTTGGGACATTTGCACTAAAATATGAGCCCAGAAATAAATATTGTTATGATTGTAAGGCAGAGGGATTTGCAGTTACATTTCTTCTGTGTTACAAAATATAATTATCTTCTGCAGTTACATTTCTTTAACAGACAACACTTTCACCCAAGGCTAGAAAAGGTATCTAACAGTTTGCTGCTTCAGGATACTGTGGCTGTGAGGCAAGGGGTGGTTCTACCTCTTCTATACCATATAATTTATGAAGGTTGGGCACTTTTTTTCTCTCCAGTGCACCATATTTCCCACATTATTCACCTAGGTTTGTTGATAAACAGGTATTCAATTTTACCAACCTATTACAAGATGTCAGGAGGATATCCAACATTACATCACAGGTCAGTTACTGTTGTTTCCACCACAGGATTTGCTCAGATTGTTCCTTCATTGTTGTTTGGATGCTGCTGTTTACACTCAGAACTGATTTTCATGCTTATTCAAATCCCTTTTACTAATGATCTCCCTCAAAAGACTTCTCAGACTTGTTTCCTCACCACTGTACTTGTCTACATTGTTCCCAGAATTGATAATCACCATGATTTGTTGCTGGTTTCACTCATATGCATACCCAGAACCTACTCAAAACTACCCAAATTTGAAAAAAACAAGGTTTTATGACTGTTGACTGCTATTGGAATGCACAGGAGCAGGTCTAGCATGCCCAGGCTATTAAAGAATGTTCCCAGACTTGATATTGAAGAAAATTTACTACTCCTTAAGGGTCAGAATATGTCTGTAATATGATAAGATCAGCCCAGAACGAGCCCATCGTGCCTCATCTTGCTCTTTGGAGGCTGCAATATACATAAAAGCTGTACAAAAGTTGAGATTAAGGGATGTCTTGTTGCCCAGAACTGCTTAATACATGCCCAGATATGAGAAATGGTCTGATCGTTGTTGTTCTAAGGGTGAACATGTTCTCAAAATTGCCCAAAAACAACCATAATGTGGTTGCCCGCCCATGCTATACCAAATCATCAGCGACCAGGGTATCATCATCAATGTTGTCAGACTTGAAATTGGCAAAGATAGAGTTGGAAACTCAGGAAAGACTCATTTAAGACTCGGCAAAAAGAAAAAAAAATCAAAATATAGTAAATTTTGTGCACAAAAAAACTAATGACAATTCTAATCCATATAAGTTATAAAACCACATTTATGAAAAAATTCATTGGATCATCTCATAAAAAATGATAATACAAAAATTGATACTCCATATTTATATTCAAAATAGTGAACTGAAAAATGATTACATGAACAATGTCTCCAAGTCCAATCTTAATTCTCATGCATGACTACGAGAAGTAGAACACCTAGAATAGATCCTAAGGAAGACTTTCCAACGGCTAATGCTAGCATGTAGAAATTATTCGGTGGAGTGACCAGCATTGATTGGAAGTGATTCCTAGCTAAGAGGAGTTGGGGGCTAAGATTTTCCTATGGATTTCCTAGCTAGGCTTTGGGGAGCTTGACTTGTACCATCTTTGTGATAATACTATGGTATGTACTTGTACTTCATCTAATATATATATATATGAAGTTTCCAACTGTCCAAATATTGTGTGTTTGCATATTTCAATTTCAGTTTATGTTATCTTCTTAATTAAGTGGATTTCAGCCCTTGTTGTTCATGTTGATTTGACATAATACATAACTGAATTGATTAAGTGAGTTAAAACATCCAGAAGATAACGGAGCAGATTTGCTGCTGATTTAATCTATTGTAATAAAACATTTCAAATTTGTTATATACCTTGAAAAGAGTGCCCTAACAGTTGTATCATTGTAGTATTGGAGTACACTCATATGGTAGTTATTCTCGTGGGCTGCCAAATGAAATTGGATTGAAGGGAAGTGATATATCACTACTGTAATTTAATATTTCAGATCAGACTTATTACAGTTTGATCAGCCTTATTACAATTTGATTTACCACTTGAGTGGAAAAGTCCCAACCCACTACTGCTACCAAGAAGCAACTTCGAAAGAAAGCACAACTATCACCTTAGTACTGAATTCTCTCACTTTTCACCGGCTCTCAGAGGTCAAGGGAGGCCTCTCTAGGGTTGATTAGATGATTAGTAATGAAGAGAGCTTGGAGAGTATTGTTTTTTAACTAGATTAAATGTACTAGTGAATTTGCAAGGAAAGTTGATTCCCCAAAAGAAAATGTTTGGGTGTGCAAATGATTGATATTCTAAGTGAATCAAACACATTGAAATGGAATTACTTAAAATATATTAGAGAGACTCGAAATAACATTGCTCCATCCATCAAATTGAACATAAAGGTAGTAATATAGTATATCCAGTTGCATATAAAAATCATCAATTCTGAAATTTGAAGAGAAATGCAGAAAATAAACTCTACAATGATTAAATGTTTCAGTGATGATTAAGTGGGTTTATAAGCCATAAATTAAATTGTATTCCAAATCAAGTGAATTGCAAGAAGTGATTAGCCCAATATATGATTAAAGCACAATTATTAAATCCAAGATGAGACCTTGCTTGAGAAAATTTCTAAAGCAAGATGTCACTCAAAGGATCTTAAATTTATTAAGTGTTAGATCCTCTAAAATTTAAGTAATTTCCAGATTTATTGAAGTGATGAGAATCATTTTTTAAATGTATATTAAGCCAATAAAACTCATGATGCTCAAATATAACAAATGCTCAATTGAAAGATTGTAGACAACTAGTTAATCTTAGACTTTGCAACAAGAAAATTGTGGAAAAGGACATACAAAACTAAATCATCAATCCACAATTAGCGTTCAAGTCCTTGAATTGGCATCCCATGAATTTGCACAATGGAAATTTAGAGATTATGTAACTTACAAAAGTAATTTCCAGAAGTAATCAATAATGTGTAAATCACTTGGTTAGGGTAGATGTGTTTATTAATTAAAACAAGAGATTATTGCCCAATGACTTAACCTAGAAATAACCATTCATAAAACTAAAGATCTTTGCTTGAAGGAAAGAGAATAAGTGTTGTTATGCAAGAAAGCAAGCCAAATTCATAAAATAGAAATTCATCATGAACAATTTGCAACTATTAAAGTGTCAAATCTGAAAACGACAATGTGCTAGTTGCTCACTAAAATTCCAGATTTAGAAGATGATTTAGTGGTACTTATTCCAAAATTGTTATCTGAGAAAAATGAGCAAAAAATGACCATAAGAAATCTGTAAAAATTGATAAAACCATACAGATTTCAAAAGGTAAGTTATTAGCACAAAACACCTAAGAAAAAATTGTGTTAAGTATTAAGAGGCAGATTTATTTTCTATTAGAAATTAATTGCAAAACATAAATGAACTATGGAAATCAAGACCTAGGAATGATACAAAGAGTGAAAAATACTTTCACTTGATGGTTTAGAAATATATAAAATACGGCAGCCAGATTTCTAGCTTAAACAAGGGTAAAAAATGAAAGACTTTTTTTATATGGTTGATGAGATTTGAAAGGGACGAGCACTTGAGGCTGGGATATCTACAAAACACATTACAATTCCATCCCAATCCTTTGGTGTTTGATGTAAAATATTTAATTATGTTACAGCTTGAACAGAATGTGTGATTAAAGCCCCGAAGGACAAGTTTACCCCAACTATAACTTAGAGGTGTTACCCATTGTCACCTCGATAACCACCTCTTTGTACTTTTGGTTGTCTCTTCTCCAATACATGTGGGGGGGGGCGGGGGGGGGGGCTCTTGCCGGGGATACTAGACTATGAAAATGAAGCACGAGGATTGTAAAATCTAGTCTTAGCAGAAATTGAGGTCTTCTTTGTAGTATAGGTGATGGGATGGTTATGAACATTGAAGGCTAGTGCCAATCCCCAAGGCATATGGAGTCTCAAGATAATTCCCCCTTGGGCCTTGTTTGAAAGTGTTTGACTGGAACCTATTCATAAAACACATATTCATAATTATGAGAAAGTTGAAACATCATTCATACACCATACTAGATTATAGGAACTGGTAGCATATCCAAATAAATGCACTGCAAACTCAGAGCCACCATTTACATTGTAAAAACTATAAATATAACCTAAATAGGCACAGAGGTGAAAGGGTGTACTCTTCTTTCTTCTCTATCGCAATTGGCATACGAGGCCTTCCCGGAACTCGGTGCACTAAAACATATGTATTTTTTGGCAGCCACATTCCTTCATCAAGAGATTCTGAAATTAAAAAAAATACATAAGCTATATCAAAACCTACACTAACCATTGGAATGGAGATGTCTTCAAGCCACTTCAAAGGTTTAGGCCTAAACAAACTACAACTAGGGAAAATATATGGGATATATGCCACCCAAACACCCACTATGGAAACAACATTTCATCAACATACACCATATATCAAACACCTAAAACACCCACTATTGCAAACTGCGATGGGGTAGCCAAAATGTTAGTCATATATTTGTAGAAAAAAAATGGATTTTTTATCATTGAACATAAAATAGTAAAAAATGGCTCAAATTATAGATATTGAAAGTCCAAAGATTGCTTACCCACAAACGCAGAACAATAGAGAAGGAACTCCATGGGCAGGCATCTGAAACCTTCAAACCACATGCTCTCCCAGCAAATCACGGGATCTTGTAGCTAAAGAAAGAATATTTACCAGTTAATTGCAAATGTTGAACACCACATAAACTAGGTTTCAAATCACAAGCGCTCGTAGAAAATCACAAGCTCTGTCGGCTGAAGAAAAGACCTACCAGATAGCGAAAGAGGAGGAAATTAGGTACATCTGATTGGAAATTAAGAACTCAAGACAAAACCTTAACAGTGAAAAATAGATGGAGGGGCTATCCATACTCTTTTTTACAAGTGTTTGTTCACCAGACTACTTGGATAATCCTTTTTCCAAGTTAGCATAATCTTTATCTTGCATTTGAGCAATTTCTGAAGCAATTTTAGAGTTCTAGGGTTATACACAAATTTTAAATAAAAAAAAGGTGATCAAATTCATCCGAAAAAAAACATTACAAACTCATACCAAAGAGAAATTGTTCCAATTAAAAAAATAATAAGCAAAAGAACATTACAAGACTAATTTGTCCTATTGAAATGTACTTTGAGATCTATTCATACAGTCTAGAAACAAGACCGAGAAGATCAGGCTTCATTTAAAGCAGATTCACCCCTCATTGTTAATCCCTCTGTGCTATGATTACTTCCAAGATTATTTGGCACTCTAACAGCAACTAGTACCCAAAATGATATCATCATCTAATTCCTAAGTCATAACCCCAAGGGATCCATTAGATCCCTGCCTTCTTACAACTCAAAGTCGTCTTCCATCTTCAATGTTTGGGAAACAACCTCCTATTCATAATTGTTGACCAAAAAATAGGGATTGTGCTCAATCGGACGGAACCTGTAACTAGTGAACACATAGAATGCAAGGGTTACCAATTCTCTAGCCATGACACTAATCCAGGCATACCAATAAGCAATTATGGTGACCAAAGCATAAACTACAATACGAGGGAAGTAAATATAGAAGACCACCACAATGTAATACTGTCTGAACAGAATCAACTTCATCAGATTCACAATTGCCTTGCCGTTAGTATGTGCAGCCTGGTGCAAATTATTTATAGACCAGATAATGGGGAACAAGACAACACAACAACAGATCATGTAAACTAGGAGAAACAACTGGTTCTAGGCAAGCCAATCCTTGGCATATGGCCCAGTCTCATCGATCACCACAGTAGTAATATTTTCTAAGACTTGCAAGGGAATGAAAACAATGAGAAATTTCTTCTCCTTGCCTTGGAAGTAGGGTTTAAATAAGGACCAGCTAGTGCCAATCAAGACAATTAGGCTAAAAAACATAATTCCCTTCAGAAAATTAAAAATATAAAACAGATCATCCCATCCATGGGTTTTTTCGGTTCTCTTAATTAAAGAATTGTCCTCTTCCTCACAGAGTAAATTTAGAGCTTTCAAATAGATGAGGGAAGCCATGAATACATGGGTCTGGTAGGTCGGAAGACAATTTTTCATAACCACATAGATCCAAACCCCAACCAGCGCAATAGATATCAAATACAGTGAAAAAAAGATTCAACAGAAGGGTTTCACCAGCCGAAAGATGATGCTTGGTGCCATCACCGGCCCCCTCAAGATTATAAATAACTGTAGTTACATCCATTGAAACCAAGATGTCACAGATACAACTGGCAAACACCAGAGTAAATTGGTTTGCTTCGAGCTCTTTGAAATTTTTGTTGAAGGAAAATGAATTCTCCAAATCCTTAAATGTAAGGAGGGGTGTGATGAGCTTACTCTTGAGTACACAGCGAATTTCTCCATGTTCCAGATCTTGCAAGACGTGAAGCCAGACATCTCTGGTGCTCAGGAAGAACCCCATGGACTCCAGGTCGATATCATTCTCCTTGATGGCCTTGTACGAGGAATCCTTCACATATATTTCCAGGAGGCCTTTGTGTGTGAACCTGAATTCCTCGAAAGGAATGATGAAATGGTAGTTCGATCGAATCTCTAAATGTCGGATTTCAGCTGAACAAAAGGGAAAGAACCCCTCAAAAATACCCTTGAATTGGACTCCATCCTGAAGATCTGAGATGAATATTTCATTGCATTGCAGTAGCGTCCTGTTAATCACTAAAATGTCGTGTGGAGGGAAGCAGACAGGGAAAAATGGCCTTAGATTGAAACACACCTTATGCCATTGAAGCCTTGAACAGGGTCACCTTGGGCTTGAGCTTGAGTGAAATGTAAGATTGTTCTACATTGGCACCCACCACTTCACGTTGGCACCAAAACCCAAATTGTGAAACTACACTAACATGATAGAATAAAATTTTTATTTGTTTAACTCGAATTCTATCATATTTGTATTTGTTTAACTTAATTTTTTTATATATATTAATAGTATATAATAAAAAATTACTTATCATATTTATATTTGTTTAACTTAAATTTTTTATATGTATTAATAGTATATAATAAAAAATTACTTAGTATATTTTTCTAAAATTTTATATGTATTATTAGTATATAATAAAAAATATTTAGTAACTTTTTATTTATTTATAATATAAATAGTTTAATAATTAATATTATTTATAAATAAAATATTTAAAAACAAATGTATATAGGTATATTCGTCTAGTTATTTTCAAATATATAAGTAATAGCTCACTGCTAGGACATTGTCATAGTTAATTTACCACTAGGACATTGTCATAGTTAATTTGGTGTTAACAGTGGAGTTGTAACACATGAGGCTTTGCAATTTACTAAGTTCTAGGGTGTCTATGAATCCATTTGCAGTCTTAGAATTTAGTAAAATATACAACATTGTCAAAATTGTAATTTTTCATTGTCGAACTGATCCACAACTAAAAATGACCAAATAAATGACCAATTGTTATGTGGTCATTTTTTTCTAGATACACCGTGACCAAAATTGGTCATTTATCTTGGTCTTTTTTAGTTAGCCCACTTAAATTTATCAATTTTGGTCATTTATCCCTTGAAAAAAATTGTGGTGACCAAAATTTTTAGTCTCGTGGTCACTAATCTCTCATTTTGCACTAGTGTCCATAGCTTGTGCCCAACACTTCCAATTTATCTTTTCATGTGTTCTAGAGCATCTCACTCAACACAAGACATCTCCTCAACCATGTTCTGCAGGATCCACGCCCAACACAAGCAAACATATATATATATATATATATATATATCATATGCAATTGGATTACACCTAATATATCAAACAAATCATCATATGCATATGCAGTAGGGTCTTTCACCTAGTATATCAAAATAAAATATCAAGGTAACACCATAATAAATGGAACTCATTCCCATAATGTTGGAGTATCGGTATAACCACCACACCTCTTGGAATATAAAAACAAGTGGACTAACCACCACTCCTAGTGATTGCGCCTTGTGCTTGGTTTCAAATGTTCACCAACATATGCAGGTTTTGGTATAACAACAAAACTTACATGGTATCAGATCATAGGTCTCAAGTTCAATTCCCCCGAGCTATGGAGGAGGCAAGGTGTTGGAGTATCGGTATAACCACCACTTCTAATGTTCACCAACATCTGCAGGTTTTGGTGTAACAACAAAACTTATATGGTATCAGAGCATAGGTTTCAAGTTCAATTCCCCTGAGCTATGGTGGAGGCAAGGTGTTGGAGTATGGGAATATAAAAACAAGTACACTAGCCACCACTTCTAGTGATTGGGCCTTGTGCTGGGTTTCAAATGTTCACCAACATCTGCAGGTTTTGGTTTAACGACAAACCTTACACATAAGAATTATGTCCAAAATTCAAGATATTACATCTCCTCTTGCTTAGAACAACATTGTCCCAAGTGTTCTAGGGACTCAGAATGAAATCATGAAAGAAGGTGGGGTAAGCCTTTCTGATGGTGGCTTCATTCTCCCACGTACCCTCATCGGCTTCGAAGTGATTCCATTGAAATTTTAACTCAACTATGGTGCGCTTTGTGGGATGCACCTTCCTCTTGTCCAATTTATGAAGAGGTTCAAGGGAAAACGCCCCTTCAGGTTCCACCTGTAATAAGGAACAATCAATTACATGTTTAGTATCATAAATATATTTATTTAATAATGATGCATGGAAAACATTATCCACTCTTATGTGAGTTAGTAACACTAGTTCATATGCCACTGGCCATGTCTTAGCCAGTATTTCAAAGGGTCCACAAAATCTAGGAGCTAACTTACCGCAAATTCCCAAGCTCAACAAGCTCCAGTTTTCTTTTACTTTCAAATAGACATGGTCGCCTATTTGATAATCTTTATCTTTCCTCTTCTTATCCGCGTAGATTTTCTCGCACTCTTGGGATTCTTCAAGGTTCACCTGGACCTTGATAACCAACTGTTTTAAGTCCTTTAAGAAGTCATGTCCCAGGATGAGTCGATCCACCGAGCTATCCCAAGTCACCAGTGTTCTACACTTCCGTCCATAGAGTACCTCAAAGGGACTCATCTTGGCGTAAGTACGGTATCCATTGTTATACACAAACTATACAAGAATCATGTAATATTCGCACTGAATGGGTTTGTTCATGACATACATCCTAAGCATGTCCTCAACAATTTGGTTTTCCCTTTTTTGTCTGCCTGCCTGTCTGCTGGTGATAAGAAGTAGTAAAGTTCAACTATGTCTCTAATTCGAAGAATAAAGATCTCCAAAAGTTTCTGGTAAACTTAGTATCTACAACCAAGATGATTTCCTTTGGTATCCCGTGTAATCTAAATATCTACTTCAAGAATATATCAACATTGTGTACTTCCTTGTAGGTCAACTTCACTCGAATGAAGTGTGTTGGTTTTGACAATTTCTCCACTAGTACAAAGATAGAATCATTTTGTTTCTTACTCTTAGGTAGACCAGTGATAAAATACATACTAATGACCTCCCACTTGCATTCCAGAATGGGTAATGGTTGCAAAAATCCCAAACAATGCTAATGCTCACGTTTGACGAGTTGACATTCCTCACATTTAGCGATAAACAACGCAATGTTGACCTTTAGCATAGGCCAAAAAAAGTATCTCTTAACGATGCATATCATCTTTTGATATCTTGGATTCCCTGACTAGGGTGTCCAATGAAATTCCGTGAGGATGCTCAACCAAATGTCGCCTCATTCTCAAACATACAATCTCTCCTTCGACCATAGAAATCTGGTTGTCTACCTTGTACTCCTTTTATTGTTGAAACAACTTGAGCTCTTTGAATTTCTTGAGGATTTCTACATAGAAGGGGTCAACTCTGTTTGTCTCTCTAATCCTCTCATGTAAATATGAATCAGTTTGACTTAAAGTCACCTCATATATCATATGAGTTCATCGGCTCAAAGCATCAACAATCTTGTTTTTGAAAACTTTCCTCGCACTTGGTCGTCCATAAGAACTTATTTTCCTTCTTTTGCAAAGCGGTCATGGGACAAGCTATTCTCAAAAAGTTCTCAACGAAGTTCTGATAATAACTAGCTAATCCCAAAAAGGACCTAATGTCGATGACACTAGTATGGGTAGGCCAATATTCTATGGCTCTAATATTTTCTGGGTCCACAGGTATCCCTATTGCGAAGATGATGTGACCCAAGTACTGTATCTATGGTTTGTAAAAATTACACTTACTAAACTTGGCGTAAAGCTAGTGTTCTAGTAACACCCATAGTACTATGCGAAGGTGTTCCTCATGTTCCTCTTTACTCTTAGAGTAAACTAAGATGTAGTTTATAGACTGAAGACGGAGAGAGAGAGAGAGAGAGAGAGAGAGAGAGAGAGAGAGAGAGAGTTCAGTTGTAAATGATCTTGTTTCGTGAGACAAACCAAGGAGTTATTTTATTCTCATGCATGAGAATATATGAGTGAAAGGTACAAGTAGATCTGCAATAGTATGCAAGTCGTTAACCTCTTTCTATGCACACATTCGAGGATAGCATGAGGGACCTAGATTGCTAAAGGGGATGCCTAATCCTCAAAGGTGTTATGTGGGAAAGGTATTGTGGATCCAATGGTATGCTATCTAAGTGAGGGTATTGTAGATATATTTATTAGTATTTGGATGAGGATGGATGGATAGATGGGTGATGGATTGAGAAATAGAGTCTTACAGGTGTTTTCAGTCACCGTGGTGGACTCATAGCTTGGAGTGGATGTTGAATCTCAATAGAAATAGTATATTATGGATGAAGTACCTAATATTTTCTACAAAATATCACTTACATAGTCTTTTCTTGGAACTTTATCCCATATAAGTATTTTCTTGTATCTAGTATGTGATGGAATAATTTGTTATTTATTGTTATTTGAACCTTTGATGCTATTACAATTATATCTATGATGGTAAATGTATGTTACATGCTTGTGGATGAATATTCATTCCACTATCTTTATATTTTGTATGCCATAAGGATATATCTATTACCTATTATGGATTAGAAGTAAATTTTAGGGTTGATATAGAATCGATAATTGGTTCCTATACACTATCTATGTTGGTGAGATAATGGAATGGGAAGTGAAAAAATGGTATCAAAGTGGTACTAGAGACATGCATTCATAGACATAGTCGAAGCCACACATGATGCGTTGACTCTAGTATCTTGAGAAAATAGTGGTCTCAAATCATTGAAATCACACGGTAAAATCCATAGAGAAATGACATTAAGGAGAAAGGGAAATGCCGGAGAGTGTTTCAATGTCAAGGTTTCCACACGGTGTTCCAAAAACAATAACTCAATAGAAACCCAAATGAATAAATCCTTATAGTGAATGAGAAGATGAAATGTGGTGTGTGGCGGAGGGGGAGGGGGAGGGAGATAGTTTTCAAAGTTTGATATTGTGGGTGAGATTAGTAATACTAGGGAGAAATATTGACCCATAAACACCGATAGTGAATCAAAATATGACACATGAAAAGATCTATTTGATGTTGGATTTTGATATAAGGGTTGATATTGGTAATATTCAGAAGTGTTGATAGATATGATGCTTATGGAAAATAAAAGAAAATAAATTTATTTAACTATGGAAATCAATTTCTCTATAACATAAATCAACAAAGTTAAATACATCAAAAATTGGTCATCATATGTCAATAGGTGTTTAAGTTTTAAGATCTTAAACTTTATTCAAAAATTCTTTATTTTGGAATAATTCAATTAACGAAGATAAATGTAACTAAATGAAAAAATGAAACACACCACACATCATGAATCCAAAGAAATATTAATCAAGTCAAGCAATGATGGTGTACCTTAGCACCATTGTTCTACTAGGATCTTATTATAACCATGCTATTTCTTGGCTTGTGTTAGGAAACTCTTATTTCCATGAACCAATGCTTTAATAAAAGGAAACCACACTTACATAAAATAAACACTTAGATGAAATAAAAAAGGTACACCGTTATTTGGAGTGAGCTCAATTCTCACAAGAACAAGGTTACAAAGTAAACTACAACATCATAAACTTTAATTAAATCTATATAGTTATAGAACTAAAGAATTGCAATCCATATGAAATGAAATATGAAGAAATTTTATTGAGTCTATCATTAGTTGAACCTTTTCTAGTAGAATCCTCTCCTTGGAATGGAGGAAGAAATATTATTTATTCACATTTATACAACAAAAGATTCCATTGATAGTTCTCTTTTTAAATGGACCTTTAGTAACCATTAAAAATACAATTTGGTAACACTACAACTATGTTAAGTCAAAATATCGGTAATTTTAGAAGAAATACATCGATATAAACAAACCCCAAATTTCATACTACATATAAACAAATCCCACTTTAACAAAATCCTGATACCAAGTCTTGATTTCATCGTCCACCGGAGCTGAATTTTCATCAACTCGATTGAGCCTCGAAATGCTCCTTGCAGTATCCCATGACCTTCGAAAGTATCTTTCCAAAAACATTATGGAGAGAAATGGCTTTAGTCGTGCCCACATCCTTGGCCATGTTCTATATGTTGTGACTCAAACGCAACCTGCACACTCCCCTCAAACAATTCATTACCATTGCTCTTAAAAGTGAGCTTGGACTCATTGGCCAAGGCTACTGGCTAGTATGAATAAACAAAAACGAATTTTGATGTGTGTTAGCCATGAGAAGCCTTAACGAACTTTTCACAAACCATTAAACTTTCAATTGATAATTTCCGAGCCAACAATGTCAAAAATTTCAATTGATTTATTTTACATTCTAATTATCAATATGGATATTAAGCTTGTGAATCACAAAGACAATATGTTGAGAATTAGGTTACTTTCATTATGATTTACCTATAATTCTTATGAAAAATAAAATAGGATAAATTGATTTAACTACGGAAATCGATTTCCTAAAACAAAAATAAACAAAGACAAATAGAAGAATAAATTGGGTCTTAGCATATATTCATAAGTGATGTAAATCAGGTTGTAGTTAAACTATGTTAAACTTTTAAGATCTTAAACTTTCTACAGCAATACTTTGTTTTTTAATATGGAACATAATTCAGTTAATGACGATTAATGAAATAAAAAAAGTAGAAATAAAACGAACCACACTTCATGAATTGAAATAAAGCTTAATAAAGTAAAGAAAGCTTCATGCACTTGAACACATTGAATTCATCATATTAACATCTTCTCCAAAAAATTTCTCCTTGGAACGATCAAGGAAATCTTATTTACACATTTCTTTGAAGCTAGAATAGAAAATAATAAATGTATATCCACAACTCTCTCATGTTGTTCACTACCTTGCTAAAAAATTGCAACCAAAAATCAATCCACAATATTGCCAATATATTTGCTAATTTATATTTCCCAAATCTCCACGATTCTTATACATCCAAGACACTTAAGATAATCCCAAACATAAACAATATATTCCATGGGTGAAAAAGGAAATTTGAATTTGACACAAAAATCTAATAGTCACATGAATGACAAAAAATATATATATACAAATAAATCTCCCATGAACCACTACAAAAGGAATAGTCTAATCAAATGGAAAGAAAGTTCCATAAAGGGATTTAGGGAATTCAATGATCACATACTCAAAAAATGATAGACAAATAATGAAGAATACAACTAAAATATATTTTTTTATAAACAAAGAACTAAGGCTTCAATTAAAATTTTTATAAACAACAAATTAATACTACAATTGTTTAAGATTGAGTTGATAAATCTAGCTAAGTTAGAGTGTAATGCTTTAATATTGGCTCTATAAATCTATCCAAATCAAAGTGTTATGGAAGGGTACCACAAGGATCAAGTAATAAGAAAATACCCTATTAGAAATCTCTATGGATAAGGAATAATAAAAGACCCAATAAAAAATTAGGTCCCCTATTTAAGTATATGTATATAGTTGAAGGGTACCAAAAGGATCAAGTAATAATAAAATACCCTATTAGAAATCAGTTATAGTATTTAGGATTTCTATGTATAGATGAAGGCTCCCACTCTAATCAAGGAATAATACAAGATTCGATCATAAGTCAATTCTATTATTTAGTAATGCTATATGTATAGAAAAAAGGGGCCAATGGGATCAAGATATAATACAAGACCAATCAATAATCAAGTCTACTATTTAGGAATGATATATGTGTAGTTGGAGAAAAATAGAGGGATTAAAAAATTATAAAAGACCAATTGAGAAAAGAAACTAACAACACTAATCTTATTCATAATAAACTAAATCATACCATGCCCCCATGAAAAATTATTATGTAATTATGTCAAATCATGCACATTAAGAAAAACTATTTTCACAAAAGAGACATAAAATTCCGCAGTACATTTTTTTTGGACATGGCATCAATAACATTTTGGATCAAAGAGCAAAATACTATCACATTGGTTATATCATTGACACAAAATTCAAATATTGTAGTGCCTACTATTCCAAGAATCAAACCTCATATATAAATAACTTACCTAAGAAACAAAAGAGTATCCCAACAAAAAAAGGAGTGAAAAGAAGCAACTGCAATACTTATCATAACTTCAAAAATCCAAATACCATTGGAGAAGTTGTTGGAAAATATTTACAAAATGGTTGAACTAAATGTTTCAACTAGACCAAATAATAGTCATTAATGTTCAATATTGACCATAGTATAAGAACTTAATGAATCCAAGCAATACAAAAGTGGACTAAAGGTTTCAAAACATATTCTCTATTACAACAAACCAATACACTATTGCATAGAAACATAAAAATATATATGTTTTTTTTCCACCACCGCTCTCAATATCCCTATCATTCAATGCCCATTGACTTTCACGCCTAATTTCCACCTCCTCTTTAGGACTAAAGTCATTCTTAATGTTGAAAGTTTTCCTTATTTCTTCAGGGGTCACCCCCCTCATTATATTCCCCCCTCATTATATTCGCCACACTTTGGCATGTCAAATCAAGCATATTCTTTATGTCGAGATAATTTGCATCCTGCACAAACCCAAAATCTTGGTAAGCCAAAATTTCCATAAAATTCACAGAAAATATAGATCTTGGACAAAAAAACACATACACAACATTACTAGGAAAACACAAAAAAATATTGTAGAAATGAGAGCATATTAGTAATTATGCATTTAATAAAAATAATTCAAGATTATTCAAATACACTAAAATCAATCATCTAACTAAGATTTCAAATGTTGAAATAATAGTAGAAATTTTTAAAATAATAGAAATATGCTAATGTGGCATTCATATATTGAGAGGGTTGTCCCCAACATAGGTTTCATTTTTCATGTGATCCACTTCACTATAAAGGCATTAGAAATCAAAGGGATAGAGGCTAGGATAAATTTGGGAGAGATTATTGAATCATAAAATAAAAAATAATCAAAAATTTAGTTCTTAAGAGAAATGTAGCTTCATTAAAGTGTATGTTCACTATTGAGGTCAATATATTCTACAAATCTTGACCATGTGTTTCATTAGTGAATTCTTGGTTGACTAAGGGATGAGCCCACCTTGAAGGCCAAGGTAGCTTTATTAGAATAGACAACCATGCGAAAGATTTCTAGAAATAAAATTCTATGATATTCTAAATTTAAGAGACCTAGTATTTCTATTTCCAATAATGTACAACATTTATACTTTGGTAAATGCATATAAAAATTAGCTCTTTCAAAAACACCTCCTCAAACTATCTAAAGAATAAAAAACTCAAATTTTATACAACATGCAAATAAAATTTCAAAAAACAATGCTTGAATGGCTTGCCCATAAATATATAGAAACCTTCGATGCACCATTTGTCACATCCCCACATTCATCACTGTAAAAACAATAAAATCATAGGGTATAGATAACGTCGTTTATCAATGAAAACTAGACATACCTTTATTTAATAAGTATTCAATCCTTTACAAGAGTTATTTCTAATTAAAAAACTCATAAGGAGATTTTCCTGTACATGTGCCTTTAGCCTTACTTATCTCCAAAAGAAAAATATTTAAGTACCATGTTCTGCAACCCAACATATTATACTCAAAATTTCCATAGCATTACAATTTAAGTGAGCTTGTAAGAGACTTTAAATCCAAAATCCATCCTTTTATTAACCGATTAAACTAGCATTGTAAAGAGACAGATCGTGACCCTTAAAAAGATTACTAATTACAGGACATAATATAGCATTTAATGGAACTCCTACCCAATCATAATAACAAAAATATTAAAGAAAAATAAACACATAGCGCAAACATGAAAGAGACACCAGAGTAGGCGGTTCACCCAATCTTGGATTACATCCACCATACTTTTTCTATCTTTTCTGCAGACTCTCTCACCGAGAGCATCTCTCTAATAAAGCTACAAGAACTTGGTAATGGATCAAGATAAATCAAAGCTCGGTCTTTTAGGAAATGTACTAATAGAATAAAGGTTGTAACAGACTCTAGGTCATAACCTTCCCTTAGCTTATAAGGCCATAATATGAAGACCTAGTTTAAGAATAAGATGCGGCCCCTACAACATGGTCAATTCACAACAATAAGTTATATGTAAGCAATAGAAATTTTATACAAGGACTCAACTCCATTGCCAGTCCTTCCTCCAATTTGCGCAGACCATAAACGATGGAGGCATGAGCTTGTATGTACTTCAAAGAATATACTAATCAAAACAGAATATAACGAAATAACTTTAGCGACTAGGCTAGGTATACCTGTCTTCTAAAATCTGCTAAAAAGTTATAGGACCCTACCGAGTAGAATCACAAACTATTTCATAAAAGAGCGTCTATTCAAGAAGTCAGTTATTCTTTTGCCAGTGGCTTCTAACAGTGAGCGAGTAAAGCGATTTTTCCTTCTCCTATTCTTAAAAGGCTGGGTATGGTCATGGTTTACTGGAGGTTTATAGACTTCATACAAATGGTTTATGGATTAAAAACACAGTACCCTAAGCATGTAAGAAAATGCGAGAGGCATTTCTAGTGTACTTAGGTGTATGACCGATTGCCAAGGAGAAACTTCCTGCAAGCTGTCGTCAGCCCTCCAACTTAGGCAAGGAACTTCAAAATAAAAAGGGGTAAAATGCATATTCTAGACCAAAGTTTAATGATTCCATAGGCCACAGCACAGGGTTATGACTCCCTTATGTTTTCCCAACCCTGTCTGTCAGATTATTACGCACCCAATCATACCTATCCAGCTATCAATCAGATATTCGTCGAGATAAAACACTGTTCATAATTGAGATCATATATTCTAGGTTCGAGCTATCAAGATTTGGTATTCCTTCAAAATAAAATTCAATCAACTAAAGGAAATGTACTTCAATTTTTGAATCTTGGAAAACAAGTTATTTATATAGGTAGAAGAAAACGTGAACAAGGAAATCGCATAACCCACTCTAGAGATATGAATCCGAGATTTATCAACATCTAGAATACCCCCAATACCTTAAAGCTATAAAGCATTCAAGAATTCTTTAAAAAATAAAACTTTAGTAATCTTTCACCAATTAAAGCATTTACACTGCATTCATAACATTATCATGTAAACAGAAGAAAAAAAACAACCAGCACAACATCATAATACAAATGAGACTACCATGTTCACGTGGTTCACCCCAACCTTGGGGTTACGTCCACCAAAGATAGTCCAGACCAAACTGTCTAGATATTTTTATTAAGTAATCAATCCAAGTTACAAATCCATAGTTACCAAACTGTAAAACCTTTCATCAAGGTCTGTTATAGAGGATAAAACCACATAGAGCATTTCTAAGGACTTCAACCTATCTCAGTTCTATATAAGACCCTTTGACTTAGCATCTTTATCTTTAACTTCAGTGGAAATACACAAGGCAATATTCCTTCATCTTTATTTTAGCATTCCATTCCCAAAGGTTCCTTTTAGATCTATAAAACGTTCTACATGAGCTGCTTTACTTTCTTTTGATGTAAAACATAATATCTAAGACATTATTTATAATGTTTTATACATAAAAAATTTCTCCCCACCAACTCTACTTCCTTACAGTTCTATCAAAAATATCACTGTTATTTTAGGACACAAAATCTAAGCAGAAATCTTGAGGCACAACCCAAACCTACAGAATAAATAACTATGGGAGGTACATTCCCCTATGTTGGCAGAAAAAGGAAAAGATGCATCCCAAACCTTCCTCTATGTAGGCAAAAAAAGGAAAAGCTTTGTCACAAGCTGGGTTCCTCTACGCAGGAAGAAAAGAAAACAAGACTGATCAGAAGACTGCATAGTTATTTTTGTTTTGGCTTCCCGGTCTCAGCAGAGAGGACGAATCAAACTTCACAGTGGTAGCACAAGTGGGGATGCTCTCGATCCAGGTCGAAATGAACCCTTGGAAGGAATGAATACCTTCTCGTTGGAAATGGCTATATCCATAGCTGACTACCGAAATCACAACGCAAGGAAGGGAAATAATCTGAGTCAAAAGACTTATCTTCCATGCACATGCATGCTTGGACATCCATGATCAGTTCCTACAGGGCTTCATAGAGCGCACGAAGGCTAGGGTCAAATGCTGGAGGTTGGGAAAAAGGAAGAGTCGATTCATCTTTATGCACAAGCGAGCTCCAGACCCAGGCAATAAGGGGATCAACTTTTTTTGGATAAAATATCTTATACGGTCAAGTTAGCAAGATGGAAATCTTAAGCCGAGGTGGGAATCGACTTCAACTATAGAGGATGTATGTGCAGGTGGTGGCTTGGAATAAATCCAATGCAGATGATGCCATCATCAAATACATGGCATAAACAGTTAGCTTGGAGTGAACCGACGCATAGAAAAAAATCTTTTAACCTATCTAGTAACCCAAAGTAAAACTAACCCCAGTCTTCTCATCTATGCATATGCAGATTGATTTTGGGATTCAACGCAGGAAGAGGTGGGTTCATCTACATGTACCCAATCATATCTAGGAAAATAAACACACAGGCGAGGATGTTATTCCCTTATCAAAGATGCCTCTAGCAACAACCAAAAACTCCATCATAAAAAGAAAATGCAGTCAAGGGAAAACAACATGCTTACCGTGTTCAGGATATAAATCTTGGACCCGCCATTCTAACAAAAGCATACCGCAATGGGATATGGAAGAAGTGCAAGAAGGATTTCCCTTCTAGATCGGTCCTAGCTATGAAATTTTAGCGAATCCTAGACAGAAAAAAATAGAGTACGTTCTCCTTTGTGAGCTAAGCGCTCCTCCTAGACAGCAAGCGAGACCCCGAGTATGATAAATCGTGGGTTCTAACCAATCTCTCCCCATTTCCTACCTAGTCAAATTATTAAATAAGGTCCGAGTTCAAATCCGTTCAGCCACTACAACTGTCAAGGTTATTGGCCATTACTCCATTTCGAAACCTCCCCTTAATTCATGCCAAGATTAGGGCTCAAATTCAAGCCACGGTTTCAGCCACTAAACGGTCATGACTGTCAAGGTTCAGGGAAGATTTTATTTCCCTCATTCAAGCTGAACCTCCCTTCTAATTATGCCAGGGTTAAATCCCAAAACATAAGGAGGATTTAATATTATACTTTTCCTTCGTTCTGTCATGATACTCTACATTCTCTCAATTAATAATATTTGTCTTTTAAATTTTTCTTTGTGCTTACATTATGATTTATATCATAATGTCTTTTGTGTAAATAAACTTTTACGTGACTTTCAGGTTTTCTGCTAGTGGGGCCTTGGCACTTGAGCTCCTCACCAAGAAACCCTCATACAATAAATTACAAATATTCCAGGGCATAGGGGAGAGACATTACATCCTTCCCCCCTAAAAGAAACAACACCGTCCTCAGTGTTTTCTGGTTTCTAAAACTTTTATTCTTCTCTGGAGTCATCTTTTCTTGCCTTGCTCGGATCTCTCTTTCCTTTCTGATCCTTGTGGGTTCGTAGGACCTGCAAAAATCGGGTCTACCCAAATTTCACCAATAAGAGTCAATTCATTATACAACATACTTAGCAAGTGTTTTGCAGTATCATATCTATAATTTAGTCCTTTCAGTACTTGATGTCCAAATCACAATTCAATTTAAACAAAAGTCATAGATTCTTTTGCAATCTGCAATTTTTCTAGGGTTCATTGGTGTCATATTACCCAATTATTTTCCATAATGCAATTGATACATCAATAAAAACATGACTACAAGCATTGAAATCCCATTATATCAATAATGTCAATGCTATAAATCCACATAATCAACCGATTACCTGTCAGTTCTATCTATTAATTAATCAACATATTACCTCATCGGTACAAGTTTACCTGCAATGCACATACCTTTTCCTCATTGTTCCTTCCTTTGGATGTCCTCCATCCCAGCACGTCAAGTGCCAACAGTACTCCAAGTACCAATTCAAGCCACCCAACATAAGGACGATACCAACCCTTCGTGTATCTTCTCTGTGCTATTTAAGGTGCTTGTCATTATTCTTTTCTCTGGATGTTCCTTCATCCTAGCACACCAAGTGCCAATTCAAGCCACCCAACACAAGGACGATACCCTGTACCCCTCTTAGCGGTATCTCCTTTTTGTGCTCTTTAGGGTGCTTCACCAAGCTGAGGCACTCCGTTCTCGCACACCTCCACAGCGCCTAGAGGTTATTCTCTTCACAGAGTCCCCCAACTCATGTGACAGTCCTCTAATGTGTGCGGAACGAGTCTTAACCAAATGTCTTACATCTGGGCATCCCCATAATGCATAATGGTCTCTCGCTGGCCGAGGGGAAAACAAGGTAGATTTTAACTACTACCTCCATCACTACTCCTTCTTCTGGTGATAACTTTATACACATGAGATTTAACTCACCATAGTCCTGGAGCTTTAGCCTTTTCTTATGGCCATAATTTTCCATGCCTGCAAGCACTCTATGGGTGTTAGTTCATCATTTTATCAATTCAAAGAACAACAAAATCATAAGTCATGCCTTACTTCTTCTTTTTTTTTCATTCATCCAATAAGAGCCTTTGATTGCCAGAATTGACAAGAAGGCATTTACAAGAAACCACAAAATCTTTTCATTTTTCTTATACTAACACCACTTGCATAAAACTTGAGAATTTTGACAATGCAATTACTCATTAACTTCAATTTATTATAACAGAAAAATTCTCTCACAGCTGCTATTTTATATACATACTACATTTGAACTTTTTAAGTGCTTTGTCAATGCCATAAGACCGACATCCAAAATCTGTTAGCAATTTTTAAACAACGTAAATTGCATGCAATTAGCCTCGCCACAATAAGGTCAGAAAATCCAAATTGAAAAGACCAATTAAACAACTATCTTAGTTAAACTATCCCTTCTACAATATCCATAATTAAAATAATTTCAACCACCGAGATGGGCATCCTGCGGATAAATAATCAAAAACACAACCTGAGATAATCGTGGTCATCACGAGCTGCAAGACAACTCAACAGTAGAGCTGTCCCCAATGAATTTGGTCTCTGGAAATGCTATTGGACCTTTCCTTCCGTGCCATCCTAATGGCTGGTGTGCTCAGCTGTTCAAACCTTCTTCAACTACGAGCAAATTAGAGAGCAATACTCAAACCTTAAACCACTCATTTCAACAAAAATCAGTTTGCACAAAAGAGGCTATATTATTCAAATAATACTCTTTGCAATGTTTAAACATATAGTATTGATTCTTGAAGGAATAGATATTTGTATACTAACACTGCTACAACTTTATATAACATTAGTTACTACCATCCACTTGCATACAAATACCATAATATTGACACCATCGAGCCTTTCATCAAACTTCAATATAAGGTACAAGTTCCTACTAACTTATCGAGTATTTAAACAATATTTCCCAAAACATTTAGTAGCATGATTTTACCTACCGAAATGTATGATGGAATATTTAACTGATATTTTTCCATCCATGCACTTAAACTTTGAAAAAAACGCTTATGTGAAATCTCTACCTGGTACTTTTCTAACAAGTAACAAGTAACACAAGGAACATAACCTATCAAGGGTACATTAATAAAAAATGCCTCCAAATACTAGTTGATTGGATTTGCTTCTATAGTTCTCAGATCTTGAGAGGTTGCTTATATATAAAAAAAAAAAAATAGGAATTATACCGAGCACCATTATGTGTGAGAATGGTAAAAATGTTTTTCAGATCAATCCAAAACCCCAAATTGCATTCCTCAATTTATAATAACACATGCATGATAAATCAAACGCACATGTACACAAAATCCAAATTGATTTAGAAGGTAGAGCAGCCCTAATCTTAAGCAAATGAGAACCGAAGCGTAATAAATAAATAAAAAAACAGTTGTGCAAACACAACCCACACACATTCCGAATAAAAAAAATCAAAAATAAAATCCATATCGATTTCAGATATTAAATCGCATCATAGGCATATAAACTCCAATCAGAGGCATACATATGTTGATACAAATATGGAATTTCAGACATAACGCCTACACATACCGGATGTAAAATCGCAAATAGAGTCCTTTTTTATTTCAGATATGAAATCACAGCATATGCATATAAAATCCATATTGTACAAAATTGCAGGAATTATATATATATTGATCCGGATATGAAATTTCAAGCCTAGCGTATATTTAGATCCCTAATAAAAGAAAACACAAATACAACCCTTATCGATTTTTAGATATGAAATTGTAGTATAGGCATATAAATTCCCTATTTGCAAATCTCAAGCATAATATATGTTGATCGGGATATGAAACTTCAAGCATAACGCACAACGTCAAAACAAACAATTTCACAGAACAGGATAATAGATTTACATTCAGATATTCTCATGGAGTATCCCTAACAACTTGAACCTCTTGGTTCTGCAATATATTTGAATCGCGCAAAGGATCCATCACCAACCTTTTATGCAGCTAAACATGAAATAAATATTTCTTAACCAGCTTTAAACTTCAGGACAAAAGACCTTCCTTCAAGACCAAAGAGACCTTCACAATACTTTTCATTCTTATTGCTTTCCCAATTTTGTGCTAAGGTCATATAATATTCATGACAAAAATGGACCTTATGCAAAAGAGCTACTCCATCATATAATGACCCTACGTTTCTATTGGTCCAATAGTAATAGGATTTTGCATTCCCTATTTCCCAAATCACATGTCAAGGGCTAAAGCACATACAGTCCTACTCTAACCATTCGGCAACTCCTATATAAATATATTACATCGATCCACTCATCAAAACACAGACCAAACGAGTTGCAACATATAATGCTAACCTAATGTTTGAAAGAATAATTATCTAAAAGAACGATCTATTTATGAGGATGATGTCCAACACCCTAGAGCTGGAGTAGTGAGTCAAGTCACATGGGATAGAGCTGAGCCATACATATAGTTTAGAGAATCACAGACCCTAATATTTCAACAAGTATATATATACTACGACCCTAGCGATTGGCTCTCCCTGGCATATAAAATCATTTCTCCGCTGTTTACAAGGATGCCATGGAAAGATTTAGAGCTGTAGCAGAAATCAATCGCATATTAAAGAGAGTTACACACATTAAGGCTGCCCGCACAGATATATTCTCAGAACCCAATAGTTCACGGTCTACAATTTAAATCAAATGAATATGAGAGCGCATGCATTTGAATGTGTGTCAGATCCTACCTTGCATTGTTAATTTTGAGGTGAGTCGCACTAGTATGCAGCTAGAAATAAGTTTTAAGGTGCATACCCAATGCCCTCAACACAGGAAACTGGGAAAGACACTGATGATCATATTGATAGTCCTTAATGCAGACAAAAGAAAAATCCCCAACTCACTCGTTGGAACGATGAAGCACAAGATAACTAAAATAAAAACATGTGTAACACATCAAGGTAACCCATATTAAAATGCAGACAAGAAACAACAAACTTATGGGTGCTTGGATGGAATCCTAGATCTACCATTCAATTGAAATGTACACCATTGATGGGAGTAAAACCAAGATGCAAAAAAGACTCTTAGACAAGTAAATAAAATAAACACATACCGAGGATGGGAATAATATCCCCAATCTGATATTGAAAATGTAACAGATGTGCCAGATATAGGTAATATTCCAAATGATGTCACGATTCTCTGGGATTGGTAAAAATAATCCACACTAAAGGAGGTAAAAGCTGTGCACCAAAATTTATATCGACGTTCTCATCAATGCGCGCAAGGGAAGATGCAATGGAAAATGAAAGCTTATTAGTCACAGACACGAGTAAGAGTGGAAAAATAGTTCTGGATTAGTCCCGACTTTGTAAGATTAGAACCATTCCTGATAGATTTTTGATTTCCAATGTCATGATCCCCAAAAATGAACCACCCGATTCTCCTCCTCAAAAGTTAGGAAGTTCTCTCCCTTCCAAAAAGGATTTTGAAACTGTAACCTCCCCTGCACAACTCAATAAACATGTGTATTGGGTACAACTTAAGGTACCTAGATTAGACGAACAGTGCGAACTTGTTGGCTTTCTCTAGATCATCGAGAAAAATTCAGTTGTTAGTCAAAACGAAACATGCTGGAGCGTTTTGACCCCAATAGGCCCGAGCGTTTCAACCTCGCTCTCATACCATATGTAGAATACCCCCAATACCTTAAAGCTATAAAGCATTCAAGAATTCTGCAAAAATAAAACTTTAGTAATCTTTCGCCAATTAAAGCATTTACGTTGCATTCATAACATTATCATGTAAACAGAAGAAAAAAAAACAACCAGCACAACATCATAATACAAATGAGACCACCATGTTCACGTGGTTCACCCCAACCTTGGGGTTACGTCCACCAAAGATAGTCCACACAAAACTGTCTGGATATTTTTATTAAGTAATCAATCTAGGTTACAAATCCACAGTTACCAAACTGCAAAACCTTTCAGCAAGGTCTCTTATAGAGGATAAAACCACATAGAGCATTTCTAAGGAGTTCAACCTATCTCAATTCTATATAAGACCCTTTGTCTTAGCATCTTTATCTTTAACTTCAGTGGAAATACACAAGACAATATTCCTTCATCTTTATTTTAGCATTCCATTCCCAAAGGTTCCTTTTAGATCTATAAAACGTTCTACATGAGCTGCTTTACCTTCTTTTGATGTAAAACATAATATCTAAGACATTGTTTATAAAGTTTTATATATAAAACATTTCTCCCCACCAACTCTACTTCCTTACAGTTCTATAAAAAATATCACTGTTATTTCAGGACACAAAATCTAAGCTGAAATCCTAAGGCACAACCCAAACCTACAGAATAAATAAGTATGGGAGGTACATTCCCCTATGCTGGTAGAAAATGGAAAAGATGCATCCCAAACCTTCCTCTACGTAGGCAGAAAAAGGAAAACCTTTGTCACATGTTGGGTTCCTCTACGCAGGAAGAAAAGAAAACAAGACTGATCGGAAGACTGCATAATTATTTTTGTTTTGGCTTCACGGTCTCAACGGAGAGGACAAATCAAACTTTACAGTGGCAGCACAAGTGGGGATGCTCTCGATCCAGGTCGAAATGAACCCTTGGAAGGAACGAATACCTTCTCGTTGGAAATGGCTATATCCATAGCTGACTACGCAAATCACAACGCAGGGAAGGGAAATAATCTGACTCAAAAGACTTACCTTCCATGCACACGCGTGCTTGGACATCCATGATCAGTTCACACAGGGCTTCATAGAGCGCACGCAGGCTGGGGTCAAACACTGGAGGTTGGGAAAAAGGAAGAGTTGATTCATCTTTATGCACAAGCGAGCTCCAGACCGAGGCAGCAAGGGGATCAACTTTTTTTGGATAAAAGATCTTATACGGTCAAGTTAACAAGATGGAAATATTAAGCCGAGGTGGGAATCGACTTCAACTATAGAGGATGTATGTGCAGGTGGTGGCTTGGAATAAATCCAATGCAGATGATGCCATCATCAAATACATGGCATAAACAGTTAGCTTGGAGTGAACCGACGCATAGAAAAAAATCTTTTAACCTATCTGGTAACCCAAAGTAAAACTAACCCCAGCCTTCTGATCTATGCATATGCAGATCGGTTTTGGGATTCAACGCAGGAAGAGGTGGGTTCATCTACATGTACCCAGTCGTATATAGGAAAATAAACACACACGCGAGGATGTTCTTCCCTTATCGAAGACGCCTCTAGCAACAACCAAAAACTCCATCGTAAAAAGAAAATGCACTCAAGAGAAAACGACATGCTTAGCGTGTTCAGGATATAAATCTTGGACCCACCATTCTAACAAAAGCATACCGCAATGGGATATGGAAGAAATGCAAGAAGGAGTTCACTTCTGGATCGGTCCCAGCTATGAAAGTTTAGCGCAATCCTAGACAGAAAAAAATAGAGTATGTTCTCCTTTGTGAGCTAAGCGCTCCTCCTAGACAATAGGCGAGACCCCGAGTATGATAAATCGTGGGTTCTAACCAATCTCTCCCCATTTCCTACCCAGTGAAATTATTAAATAAGGTCTGAGTTCAAAACCGTTCAGTCACTACAACTGTCAAGGTTATTGGCCATTACTCCCTTTCGGAACCTCCCCTTAATTCATGCCAAGAGTAGGGCACAAATTCAAGCTAGGTTTCAGCCACTAAACGGTCACGACTGTCAAGGTTCAAGGTTCAGGAAGATTTTATTTCCCTCATTCAAGCTGAACCTCCCTTCTAATTATGCCAGGGTTAAAGCCCGAAACATAACGAGGATTTAATATTATACTTTTCCCTCGTTCTGTGATGATACTCTACGTTCTGTCAATTAATAATATTTGTCTTTTAAATTTTTCTTTGTGGTTACATTATGATTTATATCATAATGTTTTTTGTGTAAATAAACTTTTACCTGACTTTCAGGTTTTCTGCGGGTGGGGCCTTGGCACTTGAGCTCCTCACCCAGAAACCCTCATACAATAAATTACAAATATACCAGGGCATAGGGGAGGGACATTACACAACATCAAAACAATCGATAGAAGGAAAATCGCATACTCCTCTTTAAGTTAAAGAATCTGGGACCGCGTGAACCCTGCTCAGCTTTCCAATATTGATATTTATAAAGGAAAGCATATAATGCTTTTATATAATCCAAATCTAAACGCATAGCGAATACGGACATGACGCAACAACTAGGTTCAGAATGATTTCACAATATGAAATGCAGACATTGATCCACATCTAAGGTACATGTTCTCATTCGGTATCAAACGCAGCCACATTTAATTACTAACAAAGGGCATACATCAAAACAAAAGGAGCATACATAACACAATCTAGATCAACACCCATACATGTTCCTGATGAAGGTAGCGGATAAATGCCCTTCAACTAGTTCTCTAATTTGGGCAATATTTCATCGCAGAACTTGGAAGAGAAAACGCCCTGAATGTGCAGACTGCGATATTCCTCAGCCAGTCGAGCTCGAGATGGGTTCAAACAAAAATGTGCCCGTGATAACTCAGATATAAACCTCCGCTGGATACAACAACATTTACACTCCGCAAACAAAACCAGATTCTTTTCCAAGAAACCATGGGCAGAGGTCTTCCTTCACAGTACTTACCGTTTCGAGTAAAGCCTCCACAATATGCGTCTATAATTTAGGGTAGAATAAAAACACCAAAATCAACGTCTCTCCATAGTTTAATGTCAGTCGAGGGAAGTAATTACACCTCCATAATCAGTGACCATAATTCAAGTAGTGGTTTCCACCATCATTCCTTATTACTCTAGGAAAAATCAATCATCAATAACCGATATTCTATATGTAATTATATATATATATTTACATATGAAGTTGTTTTCTCCATATATATATATATAAAGTTTTTCTTTTATATATGTCTATATATCTCATGAAATTCAGTTCATTATGAATGCTCGGCTACTACATGTAATGTTCTTATATATACTATACATATATATATATATAATGTAATGTTCTTATATATATATTGTAAAATAATACTCCATTACTATATATATAATGTTCTATATATATAGTACCTGAAATTCCTCTTAGTGTAAGTGGTCTGTTATTATATATATGCTCTTATATATAATAAACATATCTCTTTCTTGCCAATACCCTTGTTCAAGTGTGGTAAGGTGAGGTAACCTCTATGTGACCTCCATGTTTTCCTCTATTGTTTACCTTTCCTTCTTAGATTATTTTCCATTTAACTTGAGTCATGTATTTTTGCTCTCCTAAATTCTAAAACATTACAGTAACAATGAACTATTACAAAAATATTTGGGGATTAGAAAGGGATATTACACCATTTTTTCTCACTATATGAAAATAAAATTTTGCAAGCAATGCTTTAATTGCTTTCCCATAAATATATAGAAACCTTAAATACAAATATTTTGCACACGTTTCATTATTTAAATTGTTCTTATTTTGCACACATTTCATATTTCATTAAAACCAAACCCAAAATTTCATACTACATACAAAAAAACAAAAAATAACGATTTCAATATTTTTCCTTAAAATATACATAGAAAACCTTTAAGATGAATACACAAAGACAATACTTTATGATACTCTATAAAACCTTGTATAAGAATCATCCCAAAATTGAAACCATATGATTGGATGCCTTAAAAAATAAATAAATTAACCTCCAAATCTAATATAAGAAGTCAAATGGGTCAAAACATAGGGCTGGCTAGAAACCATACTTATGACTCCCCTATGACACTTGTTTTTAGAGTACTTAGCTATATACATACATGATTATGTCTAATGTAATATTTGTTGTGGGTTAACAGTCCAATATCTTATAAGGACTAGAAAAGATATCGAGGAGACTCTTATTAACACTCTCCAAAAAGAATAAAATAGTTACAAAGTTGTGGTTACTAATAACCATTTAGTCCAAATAGATTAAAAAAAGCCCTGAAAAAGTGAATAATACTAATTGTCTATTCCAAAAATTCATCAACAATTAACAAGATTTGAGAGTCTCTAAGTTAAGGTGGATGAGATAAAAGTTCACTTCCTAAAGGATTCCCAAAAGATGCAAATTGGTTAAATAAAAGACCCTCAATGCAAATGAGTTTAAAGAACATATATCCACAATTTTAGAAGAAATGAATCAATATAAGAAAACCCCAAATTTCATAGTTAAAAAAAAAATTAGTGTTTTCAGCTAAAATATCTCAAGAAGAACTTTAAGATCACTACATGAAGACAAGGCTTAATGGATACTCCATCAAACCCTCTAAAGGGGTCATCCCGAAATTGTTCTAAAGAAACCATATAAGTGGATGTTTTCAAAAATAAATAAATAAACCTTACAATCTACTATAAGAAGTCAAATGAGTGAAAGCATAGGGCTTCCTAGCAATCCAACTTATGTCATGCCTATGACACTAGAGTTTTTCTAGTAATTAGCTATATAAACCTATGAGTATAGATAATGTAATAGTTTGTTTTGGATTAACACTCCAATAGCTCATAGGGACTATAAAAGATATGATACTCTAAATCACCCATCCCAAAACGAATTGGTAAAACTACTTACAAGGTCCACTCTCAAGGTTAATGGTAAAAAACCTTTGGGGCCAACTCAATATGCCTTTCAAGTAAGATAGGTTCTACTCTTTTTCTCTTGAGACAAAAATCTTTGTAAGTATGGGTTACCAAAATCCCTTAAAAATGACAGAGATATGAAAAAAAAAACTCTGCAATTTTTCATGTGTGATCTTTTTCTCCATAAAAAAAAACCCAAACAATATCAAAAAAATGAAAAATTCGAACCATAGAAATCAGCTCCAAAAAACTTGCCAAAGTCCATAGAAAATAGAACTTAACATACTTAAAAATTAATAAAGTACAAAAAATTAAGATGTATAAATAGATGGCCCAACAGTATCCTTTCAAGCACTTACTCTCTAACAGTATTCGATGACCTTCGAAAGTATCTTGCCTGAAACGTTATGGAGAGGAATGGCTTCAGCCGTGCCAACATCCTCGACCATGTTCTTGATATGCTGAGACTTGGAGGAAACCTGCACATCCACCTTGAACAATTTATTATCATTGCTCTTCAAAGTCAACTTCGACTGTGTGGCCATGACTGCCGGCAGGACTGAATAAACGCAAACGACTTTGTACGTAGTTTTGGAGCGAAGAGAAATCTGAACGAACTTTGCCCAAACTATATACCAGCTCATGTGAATAAACAGAAACGTGTATGTGCGTAGAGAAATATGAACGAACTTTTCCGGAACGATATACCATCTGGTATTAACAAACAGAACGTGTATGAGCGAACAAATATCTGAGCGAACTTTGCCCAATGATATACCAGCTGGTCTGAATAAACAAAAATGTGTATGACTAAAGAAAAATCTAAACGAACTTGGCCCAAAGGTACACTACTGAACGAGCTTGGCCCCAACTTGGAACAAATAGAAGTCTGAACGAAAGATCTCTAGGATTTTATTTATTTATATAGTTGGTATTATACCGAACACCACAAGTGGCCTTTTGATTTTTTTTTTTTAAACTAGGTGAGTATAACCCTCAATTTAGCACACTTTGATGTTATTTTAATTATATGTTTTTTTATTTTTGTTTTTTTCAACTTCGTTCAACAAAAAATAACTTTTAGGATTTTCATGTAACTTTTAGGATTTTCATGTTTTATAATTTTTACACTATTCCCTATTAGCCTGAAAAATATGGTAGACATACCTTCCTCAAAAGGCCCTATTATGGTGGACATACCATAGTCTCTGCCAATTTGCCTATGAAATGATCCCTCTAAATATGGGAAGAAAAAATATTGCTACAATCCTAAGAGGCTAGTAAGTTCATCCGTGAAGGTAAGTTCATCCTTGCTGGTAAGTTCATGACTTTATCGAGCTAGGTGAAGTAGTCAAGTGCCACAATGACCTAGTGGTGACCATATGCTAAAGGAGGTTACATGTCATAAAGTCCATGGCCCATTTTGAAATGGACCCACAGTCCTTATGGGTAGATGAGCACACTTTTTTCTCATATATATTTGACAAGGTTGACAGGTTTTGTAATGTCCCAAAAAATTGGAAAGAAAAAAAAATTATTAGGCTAACTAAGTGGACATTATTGGACTTGCACAAAGTATCGTACTCCTCGTAAGAACAACGTCGTGCTTCCTTACTTCAGTTATGATTATTAGTGTGTTTACTTATGATGTCGTAAAGTTGGTTATTAAGTTATTCTTATGGTTGTACATTGCTTTGTGGGTTAATTACTTTTCTTATGTACTTCATTAATTTCAACATGTGTTTACTGTTATATACATGGTTCTAACTTAACTTTGTTCTTGGAACCAAAGTGGGTGGAGTTGCGGGACTAGTTTCGCTAGTGACCCGGAGAGGTAATAGTTTTTACTTGTTTAGCTAGCTTGCTTAGTTCTATTGAACTAATGCGTGTCTTCCATTTTACATGGAGGTTCCTCTAGTGCGGGTAAAGCTGGTTAAGGAGTGAAGAGAGTTGGATCACTAGCAACTTGTACTTATAGTTCTATCCTAGTGACATTCAATGTCTATTTTTATAAGACTTTGTGTTAGTGACGAGGTCATCACCGCACTTATTATTTGTATGACCGACATTTATTAATTACGTGGCACTTATTATTCATGGTGTAAATATTAAGATGTGTTCATGTCTTAACATTCTTTTATTGTGTGTCTAATTTACTAAATGCAATAACATATACTTTTATAATTCTTAACACTTTGATCTTCTTTTGTTAAAGACGAATCTTGGCTTTATAAATAACAACATTGCCATGGCATAGTGTGTATGTCATGGTCCTAGGATTAGAGCATAAGGAATTCGATAAGCATGGTTCTAAGGCTTAGAGACGAAAGTATGCAACGTATGTGATACTTATGCCTTGTATTGATTTGGGGTGGCAATTTTAAACCATTGGAGATGGGGTTTATAACTATGCATGAGATGGAGGCATTCGATATTGTAACACATAAGAACTATAGACAAGTGGGTTTGGAAATCATTAATGGACAACAGCTTGGCACCTTTAATGCACATTTGAATGTTTGCTAGCCCAACTTAGGGCTTGGCTCCACGATGGGGTTTCGTCATTTGCAATGTATATGCTTAACCTTTGCTCCTACATAGTATTGAGAACGCGACTTCCAGGAGGATGACAAGTATGAGAAATGTTTGGGTTTCACAACATTCGTTGTTTGTTTGTAGCTTACTGAACAATTTCGTACTTATTATTATTGTTATCATGTTGTGGTTGCAGGTTACACAGATGGCGAGGAGAGGCATGGTTCGTAGCATGAAAGCAAGCTGTGGGAAAAGACATACCTTATGGTGAGCTTGTTAACAAGTCTCCATTTGTCACCTGTTGTCTTTATGGTTGAGACTCTGTTTTAACTCGTCGCTAGTTGGCGTTTGCTTGATTCTGGTTCCAATAGATGCATTTTAGTTTGGGGTTTGACTGTGTGAAAGAACTCTCCGTTTTTGGGGCAGTGACACACTTGGTGTTTGTTGTGTGGTTTCAATGGCCTTCAAGGTGGAGTTTATAATGTAATGGAATATATTTAAGATGGTGATTTTATCACTCGAGGGAAACTTGGTACCTTTGATAGGCACTGTGTGTATTTTATACTTCGTAATTTGATTTATGTTATGTGATCACGTAGCACTATTTCTTGTAATGGTACAATGGACAAAGAAAAAAACTGGGTAAATTTGGTTATGGATTTATACAAATGTTTATAAATGTATTTATGTTGCATTCATTTAAATTGTTATTATATGTTGATTGCATGGGCAGACCCGGGTTTACTATAACCAATCAACAACACCCCTAACTCACTGGCCCTTTCGGCGACAGACCGCGAAGCGATCTGAATTCTCACCCGAAGTGAATCTAATGGGTTGGCCAAGACTCAAGTGTCTTGGACCAGGTTCTGCGCATCCTACTTTTCTTCTCTTACTCCTATGGGCCACAAGGTCAGCTACATCTGCGCATCGCACATCCCCTTCTACTCGCAGCCCTTTTGACCGTGCGATTCTTGTCCACGTGCAAGTCGCACAGTTTCTTCCCACGTCACGCAACTCCCACTTATTCACAATATCTCCATCCGTATCGCATCTCTGCGCACCACGGGACACCCAACCTCTCCTCAACGCTAAGCCCTCAGCTCGTAGTCTCGCGCACCGCAGCTCCTCTGCCAGTGCGATATCGCCTCTTTGCGATATCCTACCACTACAACTTTGCACTCTTAGTGTTGAATGTTTCAACGTGTGCAACTCTACTTCCCAGAAGTTATATTGTGACTAAATGGTCATTAGAAACCGACGTAAAGGAGTCTTTAAACAGCTTACTAGAATACTGCATCTTATTTCTATCATCTTGCATTATCATGAGCTGAACAATACATACATTCATTTACTGTAACTAACATCATATGCATAATAACCAGTAACAATAAGCAAGTACAATCACATTCATGCAACACATAACACGTAGATTTAACGTGGTTCACCCCCAGGATGGGAGCTACGTCCACCAAACTGTGCTTCTATTATACAACTTGAGGGAAGTTAGCACAGTCTGTTGCACTGCATATGCAGCGTGAGATCTCTTCTAGATCTCTGGCCTACTTCTATCTCTATATTGCCTTTCTTTCAATATATCCTTCCCTCTCTTCCTCTCTGTGGATGGTTATTACATACAGACTCAAATGACTCACAGACAAGCTAGGTGTCTCGATCATTACAACACAGTCTATCTGACTCACTCCTGAGTCTACCTCAAAAATAATCTACTAACCAACTAACGACTCATCCTACGAGCCAACCAACTGGCTAACCGACTGATTAGCTAACCCTTTACAATACAAAATGCAAGATTTTATAGGCGGCCCGAAGGTCTCGCCATTACAACACTGTGGGCCTATCCCAACAATAAACCCAAACCCTAAATAGTGACAGTCGGTCCTCTCTGTCCTTGAGGTAGCCGCTTCCCATCACACCACAGATCTCTGTAGTCTTCCATGCTTCCCGGCACTGACCATGGGTACTATGCACCGCTTCTCTCTTCTGTCCTTCGCCTTCAATGCTTGAGCCTCGTTGCTCCTTCTTCTTTATGAGGGTCGCTAAGCCCTCCTATCTTCCGCCACTGCCTTCAATGCAGTAGTTGAGCTTTCTTCTCTCGAACGCTCGGGTACCGTTGCCTTCTTGACTTTTCTATCCCAAAATTCATGGTTTTCAGCTCTGCTCTCCAGTTGGAAACGTGCTACGGCGTCGTAGCTCTGCCTTGTCCTCTTTCCGCCAAAACTTTATCTTTCCGCCAAAACTAGCAGCTTCTTCTGTAGCTGCGGGACCCTACTCCAACATTATACCTATCTTTTAAGTGGCATTCTCCTTTGTTTTTTGGACTCTTTAAGTAGATGACTAAACAGTGAGCGCTGATGGCTTTTGGGGCCACACTGTGAATGGCTTTGGCACTCACTGTAACATCCCTCGCCCTCCGACCAACGAAGAGGATGCTACCACACTATGATATAAGCCTGGCAACTAGCACCATGAAGATTTAAATAACTAAAAACTGACAAACTGAAATACTTTGAAGTAAAACATGCAGAGATGCATAATTATTAAGCATATAGCGAAAGAAAAACCATAAATTCAAGAATTCAACAAGTTCATCACAATTCACTAGACATCACATCTAATTGGAGAGATAGAATAGTCAAGAATACTTATGTTATGCAGTATTCGTCCCGCAACTAACTACGTGGATGCAACGTTCCACCCAACCATAGGCCAGTGTGCTCCTTAATCTCTCACCAACACTGCCACCCTTGAGTTAGGCATGATTTCCCAAGGAATAAGCAACAAGCATGCTTACACATAGCCAAGAATACACAAATTAGCAAGCCAAGATAGTCCGAAGACCAACCACTACATACACAGAGCAAAACAAGCGGTTCACAGCTTGGGCAGGGAAATCTAATTAGTGAGTCATTCTTGGCCCTATCATGGCCAGAACGTCTTAATTATAGCCACATCCAACCCAAAATGAAAAAGAAACCACATCAAACCACAAATCGTAGGGAAAACAGTAGCCCCAATCTCAACATTGAAAGAATGGGAAATACACAGCCCAAAATAGAAGAGGTGATCAGACTCTAAGCCTGGGTAGGGAAAACATATACACAGACCACAAAATCAGTATGGAAACACACCCCCACATCAGAAATCATGAATGGATCCTTCACACGGACATTGTGGATGGCAGAAAATGGCTCCCCAGCTTGCTGCATGAGGAAAATAATGAAGAGTCCCAGCCTGTGCATGAGGAGAAAGGAGCGATCGTCTCTGCATGTGGATGGAAAAAATGGAGGAATGGGAGAATGTAATTGTTTTCCTCCTTGCCCACATGAAGTGAGAGTCCATTGGTGGAGTGTGCATGTGGGCAAGGGCTGACAGTCCTGCCACACACCACTGCCCAACAATAACTATCCCAACTAATCAACATAAGTTTTAATGTGGTAGTTGACTGATGAGACAAGGAAATGTGAGTGATTCAAAAGGGTGGGTGACAACTAAATGGGGTTAACAGGTGACACATGGATTTTTCCCATTGGCCCAAGCTTTAATAATTCCCCCTCCTTATCCTTAGGAAACTCATGCCCTTTTCATCATCGTTGCATTGACGTAATTGGTTGGGGTTTAGTTTAATTAAAAATGCATATTTACATGATGCCAAAACTATAAGGTGCCGGATAGAGCGATATACCATTGGCAACTATCCCTATTGCCGTAACATACACAACCAAATCGATGGTGGGGATTTTGACTCTAGGTCCACACCACGATGAATTACAAAATATACATCATGTATCTTTAAATGCAAATGGGTTCAAAACCGGGGTATTACAATCCTCTCCCCCTTAGAATAACACTGTCCTTGGTGTTCCAATACATATACAATTTGCACATCAAACTTCAAATTTTTGCAGATATGTCCCACGTTCAGTTATTTAAATGAACTTTAAGGACCAAGCCCCCCGGCTTCCACAAACTTCTCCTGCTGTTTCTCGACTTTTAGCTTATCCCGAAGCCTAGGAACTTGTGGTTCTTTCCCTATTCATGTTCCCTCATTGGGCAGTCCGAGCGTAAATGATGTCCTCCGCATTCCCAGCATTTCACTGGCTGCTTCATCTTTACCTGCTCAATTTTCTTTTAGTCTTCATGACTGGACCATTTCTTAATGGTTCGCTTGGACAAATGTCCCATCATTGATCCACCTTCCTTTCCTTTTCCGATTTCCCCCAGAAGGGTTTTTACCTCCCTTTGCAAACCAATAGAGTCTTGCAAAATATGGTGGCTCATTTCATTCTGCCTTTTCTGTATCTTGAGCATCTCCCTAAGATTTTCTTTGGTCTTGGAAATCATTTGAAAGATACTTCCATCCAAGTCCAACAACTTTTGATCTGCTGCCATGATCAATGTGCACCACCAGGTTTCACTTTTCTCACCTGTGAAATGCACCATTGAAATTATGTCAGGCCAAGTGTAATATAGACATTAAAATCAGTCAGTTAACTGCCTAATTGGCATGGCATTCCAAGTCTCATCAAAGAGACTTTCATATATTTCATGCCTTCCCAATAGGCACACGAGCTCATT
>LPNX010429534.1:517267-541483 GCA_001517045.1 Pseudotsuga menziesii | reverse complement strand
ATATATAATTAAAAGGGCAAGAGAGAGCAGCAAGAGTTTTTTTTTTCTCTCTTTGTTTTGTTCCATCGTGGAACCCACACCACGACTGTGGCTTTTCATTCTCTCATCTTCTTTCACTTCACCGTGAATGTTGGACCAATCCCTCTTGGTCATGACACTTAGTGTCTCCGGTCTATTTCATACCTTTCAACCATGGAGTCTCTCTAGATGGTTTGTCTCGGCTTCTAGGACCTCCACAGTCTTATTAGCACCTTTTTTAGTACCGCTCATTCCGAGCTCTCAAGGACAGTTACATGTCGACATGCACTCCTACGGTGCTCTCATAGTCCTCGCTCCCAGCGATACCTATATCCAAACATTGAATAGATTCACATGTTTAGTTTATTCTCATCAATTTTATCTCTAGAATAAGAGCTTAAAACATCATAACCAAATCATATACACATGTACATTCATAAGCCAAATAATCCAATACTTATCTGTATTGTGCGTTTCCTCATTGGTCCACAGGATCCTGCTTTGCTTTCCAAGCCTTGGAATCTCCTATGGACTTGGATGTTAGGTCAACACGCAGGCTGCTCCACAACATCAAATAATTAATGTCCAGCCAGTACACCTTCACGCCGATTGGGCTTGGAACTTTACCATGACCATTTCCAGGTCAAGGATCTACTATGGATCCCTAGGCATATAACAACCCTATTTCTGTGACATCTTAACCACATCCTTTTATACATATTGAGCATAGTCAAGCCAACCTATAATTGGGTTTATTAGACCTTCCATCCAAGCCAATACACAATTGGGTTTATCAAGCTGCAGGAAATCAAGTCAACACTGTAACAACCATTTACCCTTTTCTCTCTAGTGTCCAACACCAGACTGCATCTATTTAGCCTGCCAACACAAGAAATACATGCAAACTCATCAGTGTTATTGCTCTAAAAAATGTAATCATGTTTCATATGATTCTCTATCAAGTATTCAGACACAAGGAGTGCGTCTACCCCCTAGGGTGTAATCAATATGGAAAACCCTTTCATGACCCAACATCAGGAAAGTGTGCACCCCTTCCAATGTGATCCATGTAGGCCCTATGCATACTCAATCATTCTGTCATAATGGGAATAAAATCAAAACATGCCTTGCATATTTAATTTAACAATTAGACATGCATATTCTTAGCTAGAGTCACAGAACACTTATCCAGTTGCAGATACAGTATTCCTTCGTTAACGAGGAATGGGGGCTCCCTTCTCTGAGTTAACAGTCCCTCGGTTCGCCATCTCAATTCCTTTCACATTCCCTATCCACACATGTCTTACCGACATAATCTATACCATCTCACTCATGTTGCTTACCAAACATGTAGTGCAGATGAGACATTTCAAAAACGTCCAATGGAGTTTCACCCGAAATCCATTCCAAGATAAGGGAAAATCTTCTCATGAAGTTTGGCTCCTGCAGGCCATCACACATGGTCTTCCTGTAGTGTGTACCGCTGGCACATTCATCAAATATCCAAACAGTCTGTCAGTATCTAATAATACAATCCAAATTTGATTGTTCCATAAGCAGGCAATAACATTATTAATTAAATTCAATGAGAATTTGCAACTCTGTTTACTATAGAAATTGATTTGCTTGGCAATGAGGTGATCCTCATTTGTGCGTCTCTTGTAAGAAACACCACTATGCCCAATATAATTTTAAGCTTACTAGTATAACATGAATACCCACTTACAACACGTCCTCCTGACACAATTCTATACAAGCCAATAGTGATTAGTAGTTGTCAACAATTTCTCAAATCTGAAATTTACAAGTTCAAATTGACAACCCCTTCTGCATACAAACTATGTTCACACCCATGAGACTCTTCTCATGAGGTTTGTCTCTTTCACGTGGTAGATTTTGGCCTTTGTCATGGTCTTACCCACATTTCCATGCCCCAAACAATATACCTGAAATCTGAACTTCAATCAGCCAAACACGTTGGTAAGTCCTGATGTAGATAACTTTTTCCATTGCTGCAACAATCACCAAAGCATTTTCATAATTATAAAATTCAAATACTTCAAGTTGTCATCATATCAATATTACCAAAACCCATTTTCTTCACACAATCATTATCATACTTTAAATTACACGGTACCGTCACATCATTATGCAATTTAAATGAAAAGTTTAGATACTCCTTACTTCACAAGCATATCATTGTACCACCTTTCCCTTCCATAGAGAATTTCCGTCAGCCAATTGATCATGACTACCCTCTTTATGCACTTACTATCCTGCATTCATGACAGCTCTTGAAATGGTTCCAGAATTGTCATCAATTCATCATTTTAGCCATTAGTTGTTCATAATAACTCATGCACTATCTCTATGCACTCATGCATTGCATCACAACATTTGCACCCATACTTATGTATGCATATCTGCAACATTTACTCAACTTTTCATATGCATTCATTCAATGCATAACTACAAGATTTATAAAATCTTTTAATGTATATCCACTCAATGCTACCTTGTATTGACTCAGGAATACTATGCATTCAAACATACCATGGCCTAGCCATGACTACCTCATATAGGATGCATTGCTATAATCATGACCACCAGTCCTCACTTGTTTTGGTTATTAAGTTCAAATCAACATTCGCAAGGCAGGATATATTTCTATATGAATGTAGTATAAATTTTTAAATAACCACTTGGTGTGAGACCTCTTGCCTTTACTACTCCATGCAATTGTCATAATTAAACCATCACCTGCAGGGATCCTACTTACACCCTTGACATTAACAATTTAGTCGATATATTGCAGAGGATTGTGGAATTCTCCCTCCATCTTCTTGATCATGGATTTGTTCCCTTATCCCCCTTTTTTTTATAAGGTTGATGGTCCCATGCAACAACATCATCAACATCTTTAGCCACGCTCTTGTGTCATTGGTTCTTCCACCAATACCAACACTGATACAATATTTACCATTAGTGGTTCATTATAAATGTATAATTCCCACTACTTTTACCAATATGTAATATCCTATTCATGCAATACATATCTCCATGCATTTTCAGCATCCACATGCCATATTTTTTATGTACGCCAAGCTTATAAAATATAAACATAGTTAGCAAGACAAGGGTTAAGGAATTTTCCCTTTCAAATCCCTCATCTTTGCATGGAATTCCTCTTCCACATAATAGCTAGTTCTTCTTCATGGTCTTGCTATCCCTAGGCATGCAATCCCTGGATTTGTCCATATTGACAGCATCATTGTCTGTCAAAACAACCACTAGTACTTTTCTGCTCCTCATTCAAACTCTGGTGATTCTCCACTGTTCTCTATCGGAGACGCTTTCCAATGCCTATCCCCATGCTCCATTCTAAATTTGGGTATGAAAATCACACTACTTCTAAAATGAGGATTTTCACCAAATCTATGCATTTTTACACACAACTGTATTTGGGTCTGGAATGCTAACTTCAACCACCTGTAGGAGAAAGTCTAGGAAGATTCAGGAAAACATTTCTATCAGGCGAAGTCAGTGCATACAACGAGGAACACTCAGTAACTTGTGGATCTCATTTTCGATGCACCATTTATCTTTTCTGAATTCTGGGTTTGACCAATTTGCCCAAAACATATTTTCTTTTCACAAGAACGACTGTCTCAGGGCATGATAGGGGTAAAGGGGGCTTTCCCTAATTCTTTTTAATCCCTTGTTAAATCGGGTCTCTTCCCAACTAAGCTTCCGACATATCGGGTCGCTAGTTGACTAAGATTTCGACACTTCGATGGTCTAATCTTCATCTTTCATGCGACGCTCATCGGTGGTCCAATCAACTAAAATTTTCTGACGTTTCAAGATGATCCTCCTCTGGCTTTCGACGTATAGATGGACTGATCCTCTAATTTTCTCCAACATTTTGTATACTTAGAAAAAATTTCAGAAATTTTTCTTCTTCCTTCCTTCTGCCACTGCATCAGCTACTCAATCAACTAAATTTCTCCGACGTTTCGAGCCGATCCTCCTTTGTCTTTTAACGTATCAGTGGTCTTCAGGACATCCCTGCTGACACTTTGGATCTTTCGACCTTTTCTTTGCGAGCGGCATCGAAATTCCTTCCATATAAATGTTCCAACATTTCGGTAGTCTTCAACTGAATCTTTCTGATGATCTCAACACTTAGAAAATTTTTGAATTTTCACCCACACGGCTCAATCATGTACTCTCTATCACCGTCGTTGCATCTCAAACCTGCCAAACCAGCCGATGTATCAGCGTCTTCATCATCATTCTACCACCACTGTTGCGACGCCTTCATGCTTTTCCATCCACTTCATCGGCTCAGATTTCCTCTATTTGTCACCGCCACTGGGGTCTGTATTATAGGGTCTTCCAACTAAGTCTTGTGACCATCCGATGATCTTGACACTTAGAAAATTTTCTTGAAAATTCCTTCCTACCATCTCTCATCGGGTGGACTTCCGCCTAGACTATCCAATGCATCAAAGGAGCTCTCAGCTAAGTCCTCCAACATATTGGGTGGGCTTTAGCCTAAGCCGTCCAATGATTTCACACTTAGGAAAATTTCTTGTCATCTTCTCTGATTTCTCATTTGTTCTTCCGGGGAGAGGGCAACCTTCCTCTATCGTTCCATCTTTACGGCCCATTGAGTCCCATGCTACAACATGAGCTCTAATACCAATCTGTAATGTCCCCAGCCCTCCGACTAGAGAAGAGGATGCTACCACACTATGATATAAGCCGGGCAACTAGCACCATGAAGATTTAAATGACTAAAAACTGACAAACTGAAATGCTTTGAAGTAAAACATGTAGATATGCATAATTATTAAGCATACAGTGGAAGAAAACCCATACATTCAAGCATTCAACAAGTTCATCACAATTCATTAGACATCACATATAATTGCAGAGATGGAATAGTTAAGAATACTTATCTTATGCAGTATTCGTCCCGCAACTGGCTATGTCGCTACAACATTCCACCCAACCATAGGCCAGTGTGCTCCTTAATCTCTTAGCAAAACTGCCACCCCCGAGCTGGGCATGATTTCGCAAGGAATAAGGAACAAGCAGGCTTACACACAGCCAAGAATACACAAATCAACAAGCCAACACAGTCCGAAGACCAACCACTGCACACACGGAGCAAAACAAGCGGTTCATAGATCAGGTAGGGAAATCCAATTCCTGATTTGTTCTTGGCCCCATCATGGCCAAAACATCTCAATAATAGCCACATCCAACCCAAAATGAAAAAGAACCCACATCAAACCACTAATCGTGGGGAAAACAGTAGCCCCAATCTCAACATTGAAACAACGCGAAATACACAGCCCAAAATAGAAGAGGCGATTAGACTCTCAGCCTGGGCAAGGAAAACATATACATAGACCACAAAATTGGTATGGGAACACACCCCCATAGCAGAAATCATGAATGGCTCCTTCACACGAACATCGTGGATGGTAGAAAACGACTCCCCAGCTTGCTGCATGAGGAAAATAATGAAGAGTCCCAGCCTATGCATGAGGAGAAATGAGCGACCGTCTCTGCGTGTGGATGGAAAGAATGGGGGAATAGGAGAATGGAACTATTTTCCTCCTTCCCCACATGAAGTGAGAGTCTGCTAGTGGAGTGTGCATGTAGGCAAGGGCTGACAGTCTTTCCACACACCATTGCCCAGCAATAACTATCTGAACTAATCAACAGAAGTTTTAATGTGTTAGTTGACTAATGAGACAAGGAAAGGTGAGTGATTCAAAATGGTGGGTGACAACTAAATGGGTTTAACAGTTGACACGTGGCTTTTCCCCATTGGCCCAAGGTTTAATAATTCCCCCTCCTTATCCTTAGGAAACTCATGCCCTTTTCATCATGGTAGCATTGACGTAGCTAGTTGGGGTTTATTTTAATTAAAAATGCATATTTACATGATGCCAAAACTATAAGGTGTTGGATATCATGATATACCATCGGCAACTATCCCTATTGCCGTAACATACACAACCAAATAGATGGTGGGGCTTTTTCCTTTTGCTCCACAGCATGATGGATTACAAAATATACATTACGTATCTTTAAATGCAAACGGGGTCAAAACGAGGGTATTACACTCACCATCGTAACTACGATAGCATAGATGGGTGCATACTTATTGTTTTATTAATTAATGTGCATTTAAAATGCAATGAAGATCATGGTTGTAAACCCTTTGTGGGTAATCCTTGTTGTGTAATGCGTGGGTAATCCTCATTCGTTGTTTACTATAATGAGGTTTTATAAATTGATTAATGTGTATTAAATTTTCTTGGAGTTTTTAATATAATGGGCATTATGTTTTATGGTACATGAATTGGTATTTGAAATCTTCACAAGATTCGATTATGGGATATCTTGTTTAAATATATAGTTTGTAAATTTACATTGTAATGATACTGTAGTTATTATTACATGGTTGATGTAGGCAATATTATGACATGAGTTTCTGTTTATGTGGATTTTAATATTATAGGATTGGAATTGTTATTTAAGCGAGGACTTCATAATGTTAATAAAGTTATTATTGTTTATACTTCCTAGAAGTAACTAGTATAGATAGTATAAATCGTGGACCATTTGTATGGTATTGATTACTTGGTGTGTTAATTGGTTTATGATAATGTTTATTTACACAAGACCTGTAACTCGTTCTTATATTAGTTCTAGTATTTGCTATTTATAATTTATTCTTTGATGGAAATACAATGCTGATAAAATAGATGTATATTTCTATTTCATACATTCTAATATATATACATATAATATATTTACTAGGGTTTATTTAATAGATTTACTGTGTTGTATAATATTATTAAATTAGTATGGAAATTCCTCTTCCTATTTGTGATATAGTATATAACATATTTATTAAATACTATTTATTATATTTGTAATTTGATTTATTTAAAGCTCCACTTGAAAACTAGCCTTCACTTTTTAAACAAGGCTCTCTTTGCAATATAAAATCTGAAAGTAGGGATTTTAAACAACAAAACATATAACCCCTCTTTTCTAGAATTAAAATATAGTTTATAAAAGAACATAGCTTAAACTGTAGAAGAGGATATAGAAGTAATGTGGAAAGAAAGAAAAACCCTATATAATCATTAAACATGAATTTAAATTCAGAAGTAAACTAAATGAACAATACCTTGGGTAAATATAACATATGAAATAAATTACAGCCTAGGGTTTATAATTTAAAATGGAAATTCTTAAAAGAATTTTTACACGGAAAACACAAATAATCTAGAATTATAATATATAATATAAACCCTTGCATAATCTAGCGGGCACTTAATCTAGAAAATGAAATAGTTAGTCCATAACATCATACGTGAAAATTGAAGCCCTTTAATGGTTGAAACCTACACACTCAAATAACAAGCATTAGCAATTCATAGGCAGATCTGACGTGTGTATTACATGACCGAATCACTTGGGAACTACCACGTTCCACCTAACCATGACCTAGAACCATTCTTGGTTTCAATATGGATCCCCCCAAGCTCGTTTCAACATGCAAGTAGCTTAGAGCTCCTAATGTAGGGTTTTTCTAACTGGTATAAAAAGTTTCGATCACTTCTCCTTTTTATTTTTTTGACAAAAGTTGTTCTCCAAGAACTCTCTTGAGAATAAACACACAGAATAATGACTACAAAAGATATATGAGAAGCCTTTCCTTGTCTTAAGACTTTATAGATATATTTTTCATTCAAAGGGGGAGTTAAATCAAGAATCTTTTATTTCTTGATTTAACACTTTTGTAGGTATTATACTATTTATTATCTTTTAGTAATAAATAATATTGGATGGAGTTTTTCCTTCTTTCTTACATTATTAATATTATTACTATATTTATTCTTTATACATACCATGTATAAAACACATAATATTATAGCATTTGTTACATTCATCTTTGGGCATCATATACTATGATCCACTACACTTATGACACTTCTTCATTAAGGTCATTAGATAGATGGTTAGGTTTACTATGGTAGGAAACTCTAAACATCCTTGAATGTTGCATTCCCTCGTATAACATGATATTTCTTGAGTACTTGATGAGAATACACAAATTTGAAATTTCATTTAATTAGTTATAAATAAGTGATATGAGATCAATATTTTTCTCGAGTCGTTTTCACTTTGGAATCATTAATTCTTTTTAGTAACTCCTAGCGCTTACCAAATACCATACTCAATGCTAAAAATAAGGACTTACAAACTTAGTGCAATTCCAGAGCTCTTCACTCAACACTAAATGCTAGGATGTACATGTACAATACACCTAGATATACAATGGCCAAGGATCTGATGTTTGAGAGCTTATGCTCAACATCAAAATGGAAGGCTCGAGGCCTTATGCCCAACACTTCCAACTTATCTTTTAATGTGTTTGAGAGCTTCACACTCAACACTAATAGAAATACTCGTGTTCTCCAGAGCTTCTCACTCAACACAACATTAATTACTCATTTGATCCAGAGCTCCTCGCTCAGCACAAACCATCTCATCAATAATGTGCTTCAAGGTCCACATGCAACACAAACAAGCATATATATATCATCAACAATTGGCTTATGCCCAATATATAAAACAAATCATCATGTTCATATGCAGTGGGGTCTTCGACTGAGTATATAAAAATATCAAGATAACATCATAATCAATAGGATCATTCCTTTAAGTGTTAGGTCAAAAATTCTTGATATTACATCCCTCCCCGCTTAGAAAAACACCGTTCGTGATGTTTTAGGGACTTGGAATGACATCATGAAAAAAGGTAGGGTAATCCTTTCTCATGATGCCCTCATTTTCCCAAGTAGCCTCATCTGCTTCGAAGTGATTCCATTGCACTTTTAAGTGGACTATGGTGCGGTTCGTGCACTACACCTCTCTCTTGTGCAATATATGAATAGGTTCATAGGAAAACTCCCCTTCGGGTTCCACCTGTAATAAAGACCAATCAACTGCACGTTTAGTATGATAAAGATATTTCTTTAATAATGATTCATGAAAAACATTATGGACTCTTATGTGTGTTGGAAATGTAATTCACATGCCACTAGCCCTCTTCTCGTCATTTTAATATACCGAATTTTGGACGTAACACTTATAGGCATGTGTCTGTTGATTATGATGATTATCTTGATGTTTTATTTTATATTGGTTCAAAGACTCCACTGCATATGAACATGATGAATTGTTTTATATATTGGGTGTAAGCCAATTATTGATGATATGTGTACATGTTTATTGTGTTGGGCATGGACCGTGAAGCACATGATGGATGAGATGTTTTGTTTTGAGCGAGGAGCTTTGGAACACTTGAGTGATTGATGAATTGTGTTGAGCAAGAATCTCTAGAGCACATGAGTACTTAGCTTTTTGTTGAGCGAGAAGCTGTGGAGCACATGAAAAGATAATTGGATGTGTTGGGCATAAGACCTAGATCCTTCCATGTTGATGTTGAGCATAATCTCTGGAGCATTGGATCATTGGCCATTGTATCCCTGTGATAGGTGTTGATTATGGGCTCTCATAAAATAATTTAATAACTTTTGAGTAAAACCGACTAGAGAAAAATATTGATCTCATCATACTTATTTGTAAATGATTAAATGAAATTTTAAATTTATGTATTCTCATCAAACAACTGAAGAGCTACCACATTATACGAGGAAAATCCAACATGCAAAGATGTTTAGATTTTCCTAGCCTAGTAGACCTAAGCCACCTATATACTTGACCTTAATGCAAAAGTGCCATTAAGTCTAGGGATATGGTACATGATGCCCAAAGACAATGTTAACAAGTGTTATAATACTATGTATTTTATACATAGTATGTATAAAGAATTAATTATGAGTAAATATATAATTAAATAAAAGAAAGAAGAGAAGCTCCATCAATCATTATTTATTAGTGAAAGATTAATAAATAGTATAATACCTATGAAAGTTTAAGTAGGAACTAGTTAAAAGTTCCTAGGTTAAGTATTGAAAATTACCTAAATAATTAAAAAAGGGTTAAATCAAGAAATCAAGGATTTCTTGACTTAACTCTCCCTTTGACTGAAAAATATGTCTATAAATACTAAATCCAAGCAAAGGATTGGGGGGTCTGATTTTATCTTGGAGAATTGTTATTCTGCTTGTTTTTGTCTCTCAAGTGTTTTCATGGAGAACTTTCTCCTGCAAGGAAAAAATGATTGATTTAGAATTGAATACCAGTTAGGAAATCCTACCTTAGGAGCTCTAAGCTACTTGCATGTTGGAGTCTAGCTCAGGGGGACACGGACTAAAACCAGGAATGGTTTCGGGTCATGGTTGGGAGGAACGTGGTATTTCTCAAGTGATTTGTTCCTCATAATTAGAGGTCATATTTGTATTAAATTGTTAATGTTGGTTATTTAAAAGTGTGCAAGTTCATCCATTAAAGGAGCTTCAGGGAGAAAAATTACACGTATGAGTTCTTAATATGTTAAAGTTCATTTCTAGGGTAAATGCTCGCTACTTTATATAAATGCTCTTTATATACTTTTAACCCTATGAATGATGGTTGTGTCCATATCTCCTAGGGTTACATTTCATAAAATCTAACCCTAGAATGTCCACGCTATTCTCTAGACTAAATGATGGATATGTTAGATGAATGTTTTGAGTGTATCTATTAACCCTATATATTCGATTTTCTCACTAGACTCTGCTAGGGTTTGTATTTTCTTCAATAGTACCTTGGATTGTAAATATTATCATAGGTTGTATATAGCTAGGATTGCATCTCTAAGTTTGTTTCTGTATTCTTTCAATATTCAAAAATTATTACTGTAAACTAGGTAAATCCACACTTGTTATTTATTGCTCCCTATTCTTTATAACTTTACTTACATATTACATTTGTGAGTAGAGACATGTTTAGATTATAGTAAATTTAATCATAAGAGAAAGATTAAAGAAATAAATATACTAAATAGATACCTTAGGGTATTACTTACAAACATAACTACTTTATAGATAAATATATAGATAGATAAGGCCGTCAGGTATAAACATTTATGAAAGCTATCTATACATTTAATTTCAAAATTAAATAACTCCTCTAATACCTTTCAAGGTCTTCCATAATAAGAATATACTAGTATTGGAGCTTTGCTTTTAAATTAATGAGTATCAGAACTAAATAAATGAAGGAAGCATCGTGACGATCCATGTGGTCATTTACAAATATTTGTTCATGACTCATACAAAACAATTTAGAGTTCTATCCATTTTCCATCTATATATAACCATAAACAAAATTACATAACTCATCAAACATTACCATAACCAAATTAAAACAAGACATCTTATACAATAATCATATCATATTAAAATACCATCAAAATCAAAGTAAAAATCCATGTATTGCAAAGAGGAACATGAATCAAATCGCGTGGGCATGAAAGGCGAGTTTGATTTTATTTATTAAAATGTCATTCATTACATTACATTAAAACCCTCCTTGCCAACAGAGGCTGGGACATCAATTTCCATGGATGTCCAAACCCAAGACAAGGCCTTAATAACAAACCATAAGTAATGTATATACAAAACAACAAAAAAATCTTGTAAGAATTTTTACACAGGCCACACTATACATCAAATCGTATGTAGGTTGTGGTTATTAAAATACAACCAATATATTATAAATACACAGATTCTATTTACCGGATAAATACAACGAATGCCATCGAGGGTCTTTAAATTGTGGCCTCTACGAAAACAGCAAATGCAAAACACTCACGTAAGTCAAAGCCTTGGCCAAGTTTTAATTTAAATACAGAGTCCTACCAAATTAACCCTATGCTATACTATCGTAGTACTGTTGGAAAGGCTCATTCCATTCATCGTATGGCCTATACGCAAGTTGTCCGTATGTTTACAATACAAGCTAAGTAACACCATTACACATAGAACCTTCAATCGAACGAATGCTCACATAAATCCACCATAACAATAGAATAACGCAACAAAATCATGCTATGCACATCATAAGTTAAAACCATGATAAATCAAATAATAAAAGTACTATGCATCCATTTACACAGATATTTCCAAGTAAAATACGTAGTCGTCATATTAAATATCATTAAGAAGTTTACACAGGCATGCCAATGGGATAATGCAACATTGCAAGCAATGGTGCAACCAATGGCTAAAAGGCCCCAACTAAAACACGATTCGGCTAAACAAAAACAAAGTGTGCTAGAAGCCTAAACATTCCTCTCTTTGCTTCTAAATAGCACAAGTAAAATTACAAACCAAAATTTATACACAAGACGAGAGGGAGTATGATTTCACTCCATGACCGAAGCCATTCAAACATTGTTAAAATCCAAGTCTGTAATCATATGCCTAAAGGAAAATATTAAAAACCCCACATCGAAACCCACAGCATAAAACCCCAACTAAGAAACGATCTATGTGCAGTATACCCAAGAGGACCAAAAGGTAGAAAGTAGAAACTTGCTCATAGGCTTAGTGTGGCCACAAATGCAAAAGTTTGGAGCCCACAGAGTTAAATCCATGCTGCTCCTCATTCCCTTTTGGCACCATCCAAACACAATCGAAACTGGGGATGAGAAGTATGTCCATGCTTAGAAACATTAAACCAAACAATGCCAAGGTATGAACCAGACAAGTCATACCTCACGTTCTGAAGGTCGCCTCCATGGCCTTCCCCTTGGGTAGAACCAAAGTGTAAAATCCCAACTGAAAAACACAATGCACAACCATCATGAGCCAATCCTAATCGAAGGCTGTCGCGCTTCTCCAAATGCATTGAGTGCACCAACTGGAAACCATTAAATCCATACAAAACCCACTCTCTATATTTTAATTTTCATTGCATTACAATGTATGAACACCTCGAGCATGAAAGTTTAACACCTTCTATCATATGGTTTCTACCATATGTTATGTCGCCACCCAAACTCTATGACAATGTTAACATATTACAAGGTTTACATTATGGTAATATTATGATAATACATAGTCCAAATGATGTGTTAGTCCAAGGTGTAATGCCATAAGGCATACATCTTATAAGTTAAATGATATACATTTGAGGCTTACATCCTTATCTTAAAATCCAATACGAAATCTGTTAAGCATAAATGCTTAGTGAAAATGGTATATGCAATATGCCATGTTAACTTTTTAAAACCCTCAGAAAAAAAATTTAAAGGTCTGCTCTTAAGCCAATATAATAACCTGGCAAATAAAAGAACGTAAGAGATGTTAATAGATATAGTAAAAATATTGGCATAGAACATAAAATGTATTAATGACATATAGAATAATGAATTTAAACCATAATGAATAATAATTAGTGTATAGGAAGTTTATCTCTAGTAGCTAAATTAACGATAACAACACTTACCAAGTTAGAGAACCAAGTCGATAAGCAACGTAACAACTAGCAGCAGGTCCTCTAGGATCAAGACTATCAACGCACTTTACACTAGATCTCGTCGCAAAGTAAATAACGATGTAAGTAAATAAAAGAGGTGCATTAGTTCGATTAAACTAGGTAAGCCTGCGTAACAAAGTAATAATTTACCTCTCAAACCGTCATGGGAGAGCATGTCCTCCCACTCCGCCACTTTGTTTCTACAAACAAAGTTAAGTTAGGGCTCCATAATCAAAAAGTGCAACAATACAGAAAGGATGAAGCACATAAATCTAGTGATGACATATAAGCGACAAAAGTGTAAACATAACACTAAGTAGAAAAAAACAGTACAACATCATAAGTAAAATACATTAGAAGCAATGACTGAAATGTAAATGATAGAATGTAAGAACAACTTACGACTAAATAGAGGTACATAAGTGTAGGATATAAATCCGTAGGTGAATAATGTTATGTCTAGGTGGTTTTTACTAGCCTATAAAATTTATTTTTCAATTTTTGGGGACATTAGAGTTAGTATTTCAAAAGGTCCACAAAATATAGGTGCTACTTACCACACCACCCCAAGCTCAATGAGTTCCATTTTTCTTTTACTTTCAAGTAGACATGGTTGCCATGTCTTCCTAGAAACGTCATCCACTCCAATGTATGCGGACCAATGTCATGAAGCTCACTAAGCGGGTATGTGTACTATGTTTCTTTTATTGATGACTTTTCTAGGAAGACATGGATTTACTTCATGAAGAATAAAGATGAAGTGTTTAGCAAGTTCAAGGAATTCAAAGCCTTGATTGAGAACCATACTAAAAAGAAGGTCAAGACTTTTCGATTAGACAATGGCAGAGAATTCACTTCAAATGAGTTCAAGGAACTATGTAAGGACTTGGGGATTAAGAGGGAGTTGTCCACTCACAATCCACAATAGAATGGGATTGCAGAAATGAAGAATAGAACCATCATGGAATCTCCAAGAGCTAGGATTCATGATCAAGATCTTCCTATGCATCTTTGGGCAGAAGGAGCCAGAAAAATAGTGTATGTATAGAACCGTACTCCACATAGAGTACTCGAGAACAAAACTCCTGAATAAGTCTTCTCCCATAAGAAACTAGAAGTTAGCCATCTCAGAATATTCTGCTATCTTGCATACATACACATTCTAAAAGAGAAGAGAAGGAAACCAGATCCTTCAGGAAAGAAGGGTATATTTATGGGATACTCTGAAAGCTCGAAGACTTACAAAATATATTTATCAAGGTTCAAAAAGATTGACATTAGCAGGGATGTAACATTTGATGAAGTTTCATCCTACATCAAATCCAGAAAGAAACCTGCTGAAGTACGTGAAGAAGCAGAAGCTCCAAGAATTCATGATACAATCATGAATGAAGAAACTCAAGAATAAGATCGAGAATTTGAAGAACCACAAAGAACTATAGATCCACAAGAGGAGAAGAATCCTCACAAGAGGAAACTTTCTTGGGTATGAGATATTATCCAAGGTGCGGAATGATATTGGGTTCCAGAAGAGAATCTCAGAGAAAGAAAGAGGACCAGATCCTGTTCTAGTTATGTACCTTTACTATGTGACTTCATTGATAAAGAACCTTCTAAATATGAAGAAGTGGCAGAACATAAAAAATGGATCATTTTTGCAGCACTGAGTGAGCTCTGCCTCTGCGCTGTGTGATGGATTGGAGTTTAGGAGGCTAGTTGCGATGGAAGGTATGTATCCATTATCATTTGGAAAACATGTTTGGGTAACTCTCTATGACTCTGCATATTGAAATAAGTTTATTTTATTGAAATGGTGGCAGCACCATTCCTTGCAATGGTGCAAGGCCCAGTTTAAACGACTGTGTAACACCATATTGCTTTTGGTAATGTTTATGTTTATAAGTTTATCTACAGTATTTGCATTTACTGTGTCGATTTCATGGTTAGCACTCTTCTTCGTTTCACTCTTAGGATTCACAATTAGTGTCTAATTTATTTGTATGAAATTGTTACTATGTTGTTAGCCTTTGGAGCCATGCCATGAAGGGAAATGGAATTCCCATCATTTACACTGGGACTATGTAGTTATATGTATGGATTATTGATATTATATGGACTGTGTGTAATCAAAATCATTGTTTGAATTACTATATGGATAAATGTTGACAACGTTGTTGGCTTTGGGGGCCATGTCGTATGTGGCATTGTCGTTCGCACCATTTCCGCTATGATACTGTATTGTACAATTGCATTATCGTTTTTATGGATGAAACTTGCTTATGGATAAATCTTTATGTTTAACACGTAAGAGCCATGACACGGTATAAACCTTAGAAGGTTCTCATTTCTATTCTCCTAGCGTTGACAGGGTTGCATTAATGTTTAATGGCTTTGTTAAAATATAGGGCCAAGGGCCTTAGTTACAGTGGGTAATTTCATTGGGTCTTTTGACCTATGTGCAAATATTTGATGTTTTGGATTACATCCTGTGTATTTATATTGATATCATGGCTTTGATATTGGAATGCTATAGCGTGAGGTAGAAACCAAATAATCAATCCTACATGATTTGTTACTGTCACTTGTAAATAAAGAGATGCTACACGAATCCATCTTGGGTCATTCAAGTTGTAAGCTTCTATATATGTATGGATTCGATTTGGGCATAACTCCTACATGAATCGATCCTATGACCTATGTGTAGTTATGTTTATGTTTTTAATGCATGTTGTACATAGTATTAGTGTTCATTTATTGTGTTGGGGATTTCGTTATGGCATGCAATTCTTATAATATAGTTTGTAAATATTGGAAGGGTTTAATTTATTATACATGCAATGGATTTATTATGTTATAGTTTCTTTACTACATATGCTTTCGTATATGTAGTTGGTATGATAAATATATGGTTTGGTTTAATGTGGAGTATTGGTAAAGCATACATCGTGGACCATTAAGTGGTCTTAATACTTGAACTATAGATTCGACTTATGAGTTTTTTGGTTAATGGAAAAAAATATTGTTTAACCTTGGTTCTTGGTAGAAATAATTACACACCCTCAAAGCTCCTTGATGGTTTTTATTTTAGCTTTAATACTATGAATTGATGATCATTCTCAAGTATAGAATAATGTGTTTAGAATATTGCTTCATTTAGAATATTGTTTTGTTTATACTTGAAATAATGTAAATGATTTATTTATTAAATTATGTTTACTATATTAGTTAACTCTATTTTGTATTTAGGTTTTGTTTATAACTTAACTTGAATTAGTCTTTTTTTCCTTATTATAGTTATGCTCACAAATGTAATTTTCAAGTAGAGTTCATAGGTAAATAAACATATAGGCTCTGTTAGAGTCATTCTGAGGTTTTAGAAAAACAAAGTTTAAGATGTAAATAAATGGAGAACTAAATAGAGAAGAAATAAACCCTAAATGTTTCTTAAAAGAGGAATTAATTTAGAGACTTAGGTTTTAAATGTAAACCCTTAAATATTTTGACACAAAAACAATTGTAAACATAGGGTTACAAATATAACATGAAAAATTGCATATTCTAACAAGAAATTATTCTAGATAATGAAATAGGAAGTCAAGGACCTCATGCCTGAAAGGTGAAGCTATTCTAATGGTTGAAACATGAAAACTTAATTACCCAACATTAACAATTCATAGGGAGAGATTACTTGTGTATTGATGACCGAATAGCTTGGGAACTACCATGTTCCACCCAACCATGAACAAGAACCATTCTTGGTTTTAATTCAGATCCCCTTGAGCTGGTTCCAACATGTAAGTAGCTTAGAGCTCATAAGGTAAGGCTTCCCTAACTAGTATATCAAGTGTGGATCAATTCTCATTTTTCCTCTTAGAAAAATGTTCTCCAAGAACTCTCTTGAGAATAACGAGGAAAAATAATGACTGCAAAAAGATGGAAGAGATCCCTAAGATTCTCTTTGGCTTGGGACTTTATAGACAGACTTTTCAGTCAAATCGTGGTAGTTAAATCAAGAATCACTTGATTTCTTGATTTAACCCATTTTATTTAACTTAGGTACTTTTAATATTTTAACTTAGGAACTTTCAAGTAGTTCCTAATTGGAATTTTGTAGGTATTATAATATCTAATTTTGTTTTTGTAATAATAACAATAGATGGAGCTTTTCGTTCTTTTTTACATTATTAATATTATTACTATGCTTACTCTTTATACATACCATGTATAAAATATATAATAATATATTATTTCTTAACATTTGTCTTTGGGTATCATATATTATGATCCCTAAACTTATGACACTTTGTTCATTAAGGTTATGAGGTAGGTGGTTAGGTCTACTAGGCTAGTAAACTCTAAACATCCTTGCATATTGGATTCCCTCATATAACACGGTAGTTCTTTAGTACTTGATGAGATACATAAATTTGAAATTTCATTTAATCACTTATAAATAAGTGAGATGCGATCAAATTTTTCTCGATTTGTTTTCACTCGACATAATTAGTTCTTTTCAGTAACTCCTAGTGCTTATCCACATCCCACACCCAATGCTAAAAACATGGAGTTACAAACTTAGTGCAATTCGAGAGCTCCTCGCTCAACATTAATGCTAGGATGTACATGTAGGATACACCTAGGGATACAATGGCCAAGGATCTGATTTTTGAGAGCTTATGCTCAACATCAACATGGAAGGCTCCATAGCGTATGCCCAACACTTCCAATTTATATTTTCATGTGTTCTAGAGCTTCATTCTCAACACAAAACATCTTTTCAACCATGTTCTTTGGGATCCATGCCCAACACAAGCAAACATATATATATATATATATCATATGCAATTGGATTATGCCTAATATATCAAACAAATCATCATATGCATATGCAGTAGGGTCGTTCACCTATTATATCAAAATAAAATATCAAGGTAACACCATAATCAATGGGGCTCATGACCATAATGTTGGAGTATCAGTATAACCACCACACCTCTCGGAATATAAAAACAAGTGGACTAACCACCACTCCTGGTGATTGGGCCTTGTGCTTGGTTTCAAATGTTCACCAACTTATGCAGGCTTTTGTCTAACAACAAAACTTACATGGTATCAGAGCATAGGTCTCAAGTTCAATTCCCTCAAGCTATGGTGGAGGTGGGGTGTTGGAGTATCATTATAACTGTCGCACCTCTTGGAATATAAAAACAAGTAGACTATCCACCACTTCTAGTGATTGGGCCTTGTGCTTGGTATCAAATGTTCACCAAAATATGCAGGTTTTGGTTTAATGACAAACCTTACACATAAGCGTTATGTCCAAAATTCAAGATATTACATCCCCTCCTTCTTAGAACAACACTGTCCCTGGTCTTCTAGGGACTCAGAATGAAATCATGAAACAAGGCGGGGTAAGCCTTTCTGATGGTGGCTTCATTCTCCCACATACCCTCATCGGCTTCGAAGTGATTCAATTGAAATTTTAACTCGACTATGGTGCACTTTGTGGGATGCACCTTCCTCTTGTCCAATATATGAAGAGGTTCAATGGAAAACTCCCCTTCAAGTTCCACATGTAAAAAGGAACAATCAATTACATGTTTAGTATCATAAACATATTTTTTTAATAATGATGCATGCAAAACATTATCGACTCTTATGTGAGTTGGTAAAGCTAGTTCATATGCCACTGGCCATGTCTTAGCCAGTATTTCAAAGTGTGCACAAAATCTAGGTGCTAACTTACTCCACATTCCCAAGCTCAACAAGCTCCAGTTTGTGTTTACTTTCAAATAGATATGGTCGCCTATTTGATAATCTTTATCTTTCCTTTTCTTATCCGCGTAGATTTTCTCGCACTCTTGGGATTCTTCAAGGTTCACTTGGACCTTGATAACCAACTGTTTCGAGTCCTTTAACAAGTCATGTCCCAGGATGAGTCGATCCATCGAGCTATCCAAAGTCATGAGTTTTCTACACTTTCGTCGATAGAGTACCTCAAAGGGACTCATCTTAGCGTAAGTACAGTATCCATTTTTATAAAAAAACTATACATGATGCATGTAATATTCCTACTGAATGGGGTTGTTCATGACATACATCCTAAGCATGTCCTCAACAATCTGGTTTTCCCTTTTTTGAGTGCCTCCCTATCTACGGGTGATAAGAAGTAGTAAAGTTCAACTGTGTCTCTAATTCAGAGAATAAAGATCTCCAAAAGTTTTTGGTAAACTTAGTATCTATATCCAACATGATTTCCTGTGGTATCCCATGCAATCTAAATATCTACTTCAAGAAGATATCAACATTGTGTACTGCCTTATAGGTCAATTTCACTCGAATGAAGTGTGTTGGTTTTGACAAATTCTGCACTACTACAAAGATAGAATCACTTTGTTTCTTACTCTTAGGTAGACTAGTGATAAAATACATACTAATAACCTCCCACTTACATTCCAGAATGGGTAATGGCTGCAGCGATCCCAAACGATGCTAATGCTTAGGATTGACTAGTTGACATTCCTCACATTTAGCGATAAACAATGCAATGTCGACCTTTAACACAGGCCAAAAAAAATGTCTCTTAACGATGGATAATATCTTTTGAAATCCTGGATTCCGTGAGTAGGGTGTCTCATTAGAGGAAATTTGGGGACTAAAATGGGCCTTATAAGAAAACGTGCCAAAATAAGTTTTTGTGAGTTGGAATTCAAGAACCAATAGAACTTCAGTAAAATAAGTCAACCATAATGGTTGAATTGACATATTTGTCATTAATAAAAAACTACTTTTTTTGTTCGTATTTTCGACATATCTTATTGTGTTTTTACTCAAATTTCGATGGGGAGAGCTTGAAAATACGAACACAAAAAGTAGTTTTTTTCTTTCTTCCTCCAAAATTAATCAATATTATTTTCCTTAGGAGGCCCATTTTAGACCCCAAAATTCCTCTAATGAATGAAATTCTGTGAGGATGCTCAACCAAATGTCCCCTCCTCAAACATACAATCTCTCGTCAACTCGATTGAGCCTCGAAATACTTCATGGAATATTCCATGACCTTCGAAAGTATCTTGCCAAAAAAGTTATGGAGAGAAATGGCTTTAGTCATGCCCACATCCTTGGCCATGTTCTGGATGTTGTGACTCAGATGCAACCTGCACACTCCCCTAGAACAATTCATTACTGTTGCTCTTAAAATTCACCTTGGAATCATTGGCCAAGGCTACCAGCTGGTCTGAATAAACAAAAACAAATTTCGATGTGTGTTAGCCATGAGAAGTGTGTTGGTTTTGACAATTTATCCACATCCTTCGCCATGATCTGGACCTTGATAACCAACTGTTTTGAGTCCTTTAACAAGTCATGTCCCAGGATGAGTCGATCCACCGAGCTATCCGAAGTCACCAGTGTTCTACACTTCCGTCCATAGAGTACCTCAAAGGGACTCATCTTGGCGTAAGTACGGTATCCATTGTTATATGCAAACTATACAAGAATCATGTAATCTTCCTATTGAATGGGGTTGTTCATGACATACATCCTAAGCATGTCCTCAACAATTTGGTTTTCCCTTTTTTGTCTGCCTACGTTTCTACAAGTGATAAGAAGTAGTAAAGTTCAACTGTGTCTCTAATTCAAAGAATAAATATCTCCAAAAGTTTCTCATAAACTTAGTAACTAGATCCAAGATGATTTTCTTCGGTATCTCATGCAATCTAAATATCTACTTCAAGAAGATATCAACATTGTGTACTGCCTTGTAGGTCAACTTCACTCGAATGAAGTGTATTGGTTTTGACAATTTCTCCACTACTACAAAGATAGAATCATTTTGTTTCTTACTCTTAGGTAGACCAGTGATAAAATACATACTAATGACCTCCCACTTGCATTCTGAAATGGGTAATGGCTGCAGAAATCCCAAACGATGCTAATGCTCAGGTTTGACGAGTTGACATTCCTCACATTTAGCGATAAACAATGCAATGTCGACCTTTAACATAGGCCAAAAAAAGTGTCTCTTAACGATGGATATCATCTTTTGATATCCTGGATTCCCTGAGTAGGGTGTCCAATGAAATTCCATGAGGATGCTCAACCAAATGTCCCCTCGTTCTCAAACATACAATCTCTCCTTGGACCATAGCATTCTTGTTTTCTACCTTGTACTCTTTTTCTTGTTGAAACAACTTGAGCTCTTGGAATTTCTTGAGGATTTCTACATAGAAGGGGTCAACTCTATTGGTTTCTCTAATCCGCTCACGTAAATGTGAATCGGTTTGACTTAAAGTCACCTCATATATCATATGAGTTCATCGGCTCAAAGCATCAACAATCTTGTTTTTGAAAACTTTCCTCGCACTTGGTCGTCCATAAGAACTTATTTTATTTCTTTTGCAAAGCGGTCATGGGACAAGCTATTCTCGAGAATTTCTTAATGAACTTCTAATAATAATTGGCTAATCCCAAAAAGGACCTAATGTCGATGACACTAGTACAGGTAGGCCAATATTCTATGGCTCTAATATTTTCTGGGTCCACAGGTATCCCTATCTCGAAGATGATGTGACCCAAGTACTGTATCTGTGGTTTGTAAAATTTACGTTTCCTAAACTTGGCATAAAGCTAGTGTTATCATAACACCCGTAGTACTATGCGAAGGTATTCCTCATGTTCCTCTTTACTCTTAGAGTAAACTAAGATGTAGTCTATAAATATGAAAACAATTATTTCCAGATATTTCTGAATATACTATTCATCATACACAATTTTTTTGGGTGCATTGGTCAACCAGACGACATTACTACAAATTTCTAGTGACCGTACCTTGTAGGAAATGAAGTTTTATGATTATCTTCGTCGTGAATCTATACATGGTGGTACCCAAATCACAATTCGATCTTTGAAAAGATCTTGGCTCCTCCTAGTATGTAATGGAATAATTTGTTATTTATTGTTATTTGAACCTTTGATGATATTACAATTATATCTATGATGGTAAATGTATGCTACATGCTTGTGGATGAAGTTTCATTTTGCTATCTTAATATTTTGTATGCCACAAGGATATATCTATTACCTATTATGGATTAGAAGAGGATTTTGGGATTGATATAGGATCGATAATTGGTTCCTATACACTATCTATGTTGGTGAGATAATGGAATGGGAAGTGAAAAAATGGTATCAAAGTGGTACTAGAGAGATGCATTCATAGACATAATCGAAGCCACACATGATGCGTTGACTTTAGTATCTTGAGAAAATAGTGGTCTCAAATCATTGAAATCACACGGTAAAATCCATAGAGAAATTACATTAAGGAGAAAGGGAAATGCTAGAGAGTGTTTCAATGTCAAGGTTTCGACATGGTGTTCCAAAAACAACAATTCAATAGAAACCCAAATGAATAAATCCTTATAATGAATGAGAAGATGAAATGTGGTGTGTGGCGGAGGGGGAGGGGGAGGGGGATAGTTTTCAAAGTTTGATATTGTGGGTGAGATTAGTAATACTAAGGAGAAATCTTGACCCATAAACACTGATAGTGAATCAAAATATGACACATGAAAATATCTATTGGATGTTGGATTTTTATATAAGGGTTGACATTGGTAATATTCAAAAGTGTTGATAGATATGATGCTTATGGAAAATGAAAGAAAATAAATTGATTTAACTATGAAAATCAATTTCTCTAAAACATAAATCAACAAAGGTAAATACATCAAAAATTGGTTATCGTATGTCAATAGGTGTTTAAGTTCTAAGATCTTAAACTTTATACAAAAATTCTTTATTTTGGAATAATTCAATTAACGAAGATAAATGTAACTAAATGAAAAAATGAAACACACCACACATCATGAATCCGAAGAAATATTAATCAAGTCAAGCAATGATCATGTACTTGAGCACCATTGTTCTACTAGGATCCTATTATAACCATGCTATGTCTTGGCATGTGTTAGGAAACTCTTATTTCCATGAACCTTCGAAAGTATCTTCCCAAAAACGTTATGTGTAAGATCCCTCCTAGACCCGTGAATGTATTGTAACCTTTTTTGCTTATTATTGTAATTGTCTTCTGGTGAGGAGCCCAAGGCCAAGGCCCCACCAGTAAGACCTTGTATCCGATACTACCCCAAGTTTTTTAAGAGACTTAAGGATTGGATGTAGCTCGACGTCGGGCCACCGAAAATCCACTACGGAAGATCCCAAATAACATCCCAGGTCGAAGTAAGCCGAAATGGACTGCCTTACCTTTTGGGGCTTTATGTGTGCCTTTCCGACTGGGACACCATGGCTTGGCACCTAACCCTAATTTTTTTTTAAAAGCTCGATCGAGGGAGCTGCACTCATTCTTAGCATTAACATAAGAATTAAGAGAGTGATAACCAGCGATGGAATGTTCCATGTGAAGGAGCATCAAACATTTCAAATAGGTATATTTATATATATATATTAATTAATTAAGGTATCAAACAAAAAAAAGGGGTCCTACTATAAAAGGGGAGGGAATCAATATGGTCATAAGGATTGACAATAGTGACAAAAGACATTGGGTATGAAGTATTTAATATATACATACTTATACAGGCTTATATTAGGAGGTTACGTATGAAAAGAATTTCATACCCAAATGGTGGAAACCATTAATTGTTTTAC
>LPNX010429534.1:466572-513828 GCA_001517045.1 Pseudotsuga menziesii | reverse complement strand
AGTAAAAGAACAAGAACCCATAGAAATCTCACAGCGTGAAAGTTCAAGTTTTACGGCACCTTGTTCGACTCAAATCTTCCTATAAATTTGGGCATATATATATTTCATAAGTTATTTGGATTTGTAAACTTGGGTAGTTTACCTCATCTTACTCACAGGTAAAATCATTTGTAATTTCTTGAGCCTTTAGACTAAGAAATTTATTCCGCTCAAACTTGGTCGAAGCTCCCAACCTAGGCGAAGGTCGAAGCTATCAAATTTGTGCCGGAGCTACCAACTTGGTCGAAGCTACCAACTTGGTCACAGCTAGTGATTTGTGTCGAAGCTCCCAAACTTGGTCGAAGGTCGAAGCTTCCGAATTTGGTCGCAGTAAAACTCCGTCGCAGTAAAAAGTGAAAAGTGAAATTATTTTTAAATATTGACTGAGCGCTAAACCCAAGTTTAGTTGGCTCGGTTTTGGCTATCAATAAGTCTTAACGAACTTTTCACAAACCATTAAAATTTCAATTGATAATTTTCGAGGCAACAATGTCAAAAATTTCAATTGATTTATTTTACATTATGATTATCAATATGGATATTAAGCTTGTGAATCACAAAGACAATATGTTGAGAATTAGGTTATTTTCATTATGAGTTACCTATAATGCTTATGAAAAATAAAATAAGATAAATTGATTTAACTATGGAAATCGATTTCCTGAAACAAAAATAAACAAAGAAAAATACAAGAATAAATTGGGTCTTAGCATATATTCATAAGTGATGTAAATCAGGTTGTAGTTAAACTATGTTAAATTTTTAAGATCTTAAACTTTGTACAGCAATACTTTGTTTTTAAATATCGAACATAATTCAATTAATGACGATTAATGAAATAAAAAAGTAGAACTAAAAGGAACCACACTTCATGAATTGAAATAAAGCTTAATAAATTCAAGAAAGCTTCATGTACTTGAACACATTGACTTCATCATAAGTTAACATCTTCTCCAAAAATTGTCTCCTTGGAATGGGCAAGGAAATCTTATTTACACATTTCTTTGAAGCTAGAATAGAAAATAATAAATGTATATCCACAACTCTCTCATGTTGTTCACTACCTTGCTAAAAAATTTAAACTAAAATTCAATCCACAATATCGCCAATATATTTGCTAATTTATATTTCCCAAATCCCCACGATTGTAATACATCCAAGACACTTAGGATAATCCCAAACATAAACAATATATTCCATGGGTGAACGAGGAAATTTTAATTTGACACAAAAATTTGATAGTCACATGAATGACAAAAATTTATATATACAAATAAACCTCCCAAGAACCACTAAAAAAGGAATAGTCTAATCAAATGGAAAGAAAGTTCCATAAAGGGATTTAGGGAATTCAATGATCACATACTCACAAAATGATAGACAAATAATGAAGAATACAACTAAAATATAATTTTTTATAAACAAAGAACTAAGGCTTCAATTCAAATTTTTATAAACGACAAATTAATATTACAATTGTTTTAGTATTGAGTCGATAAATCTAGCCAAATTAGAGTGTAATGCTTTAATATTGGCTCTATAAATCTATCCAAATCAAAGTGTTATGGAAGCATTAGTAAGACTCTATGGATAAGGAATAATAAAAGACCCAATAAACAATTAGGTCCCGTATTTAAATATATGTATATAGTTGAAGGGTACCACAAGGATCAAGTAATAATAAAAGACCCTATTACAAATCTCTATGGATAAGGAATAATAAAAGACCCAATAAAAAATTGGGTCTCCTATTTAAGTATATGTATATAGTTGAAGGGTACCAAAAGGATCAAGTAATAATAAAAGAACCTATTAGAAATCAGTTATACTATTTAGGATTTCTATGTATAGATGAAGGCTTCCACTCTAATCAAGGAATAATACAAGATTTGATCATAATTCAAGTCTATTATTTAGTAATGCTATATGTATAGAAAAAAGGTGCCAATGGGATCAAGATATAATAAAAAACCCAATCAATAATCAAGTCTACTATTTAGGAATGATATATGTGTAGTTGAAGCAAACGAGAGGGATGAAAAAATTATAAAAGACCAATTGAGAAAACAATCTAACAACACTAATCTTATTCATAATAAACTAAATCATACCATGCCCCCATGAAAAATTATTATGTAATTATGTCAAATCATGCACATTAAGAAAAACTATTTTCACAAAAGAGATATAAAATTCCGCACTACACTTTTTTTGGACATGTCATCAATAACATTTTGGATCAAAGAGAAAAATACTATCACATTGGTTATATCATTGACACAAAATTCAAATATTGTAGTGCCTATTATTCCAAGAATCAAACCTCATATATAAATAACTTAGCTAAGAAACAAAAGAGTATCCCAACAAAAAAAGGAGTTAAAAGAAGCAACTGCAATACTTATCATAACTTCAAAAGTCCAAATACCATTCAAGAAGTTGTTGGAAAATATTTACAAAATGGTTCAAATCAATGTTTCAACTAGACCAAATAATAGTCATTGATGTTCAATCTTGACCATAGTATAAGAATAACTTAATGAATCCAAGCAATAAAAAAGTGGACTAAAGTTTTCAAAACAGATTCTCGATTACAACAAACCAATACGCTATCGCATAGAAACATAGAAATATATATGTTTTTTTTCCACCACTGCTCTCAATATCCCAATCATTCGAATGCCCATTTATTTTCACGCCTAATTTCCTCCTCCTCTTTAGCACTAAAGTCATTCTTAATGTTGCAAGTTTTCCTTATTTCTTCAGGGGTCATCCCCCTCATTATATTCGCCACACTTTGGCATGTCAAATCAAGCATATTCTTTAAGTGGAGATAATTTGCAGCATGGACAAACCCAAAATCTTGATAAGCCAAAAATTCCATAAAATTTACAAAAAATATAGATCTTGGACAAAAAGACACATACACAACATTACTAGGAAAACACAAAAAAATATTGTAGAAATGAGAGCATTTGAGTAATTATGCATTTAATAAAAATAATTCAAGAATATTCAAATACATTGAAATCAATCATCTAACTGAGATTTCAAATGTTTAAATAATAGTAGAAATTTTTAAAATAATAGAAATATGCTAATGTGGCATTCATATATTGAGAGAGTTGTCCCCAACATAGGTTTCATTCTTCATGTGATACACTTCACTATAAAAGCATTAGAAATCAAAGGGATAGAGGCTAGGAGAAATTTGGTAGAGATTACTTAATAGTAAAATAAAAAATAATCAAAAAAATAGTTCTTAAGAGAAATGTATCATGAGTAAAGTGTATGTTCACTATTGAGCTCAATATATTCTACAAATATTGACCATGTGTTTCATTAGTGAATTCTTGGTTGACTAAAGGATGATCCCACCTTGAAGCTCGAGGTCGCTTTATTAGAATAGACAACCATGCCAAAGATTTCTAGAAATAAAATTATATGATATCCTAAATTTAGAAGACCTAATATTTCTATTTCCAATAATGTACACCATTTATACTTTGGTAAATGCATATAAAAATTAGCTCTTTCAATAAAACCTCCTCAAACTATCTAAAGAATAAAAAACTCAAATTTTATACAACATGCAAATAAAATTTCAAAAAACAATGCTTGAATGGCTTGCCCATAAATATATAGAAACCTTGTAGAAACCTTCGATGCACCATTTGTCACATCCCCACATTCATTAGTGTAAAAACAATAAAATCATAGGGTATAGATAATTTCATTTTGTTATGGTAACGTAGTTTATGAACGAAAACGAGACATACCTTTATTTAATAAGTATTCGATCATATACAAGAGTTATTTCTAATTAAAGAACTGATAAGGATATTTTCCTCTACATGTGCCTTTAGCCTTACTCATCTCCAAAAGGAAAATATTTAAGTACAAAGTTCTGCAACCCAACATATTATACTCAAAATTTCCATAGCATTACAATTTAAGTGAGGTCGTAAAAGAATTTAAATCCAAAATCCATCCTTTTATTAACCGAGTAAACTACCATTGTAAAGAGACAGATCATGACGCATAAAATGATTACTAATTACAGCACATAGAATACCATTTAATGGAACTCCTACCAAATCATTAATAACAAAAATATTAAAGGAAAATAAACACATAAGGCAAACATGAAGAGACACCAGAGTACGTGGTTCACCCAATCTTGGCTTACATCCACCATACTTTTTCTATCTTTTCTGCAGACTCTCTCAGTGAGAGCATCTCTCTAATAAAGCTACAAGAACTTGGTAATGAATCATGATACATCAAAGCTCGGTCTTTTAGGAAATGTACTAATAGAATAAAGGTTGTAAGACTCTAGGTCATAACCTTCCCTTAGCTATAAGGCCAGAATATGAAGACCTAGTTTAAGAATCAGATGCCGCCAATACAACCTGGTCAATTCACAACAATAAGTCATATGTAAGCAACAGCAATTTTATACAAGGACTCAACTCCATTGCCAGTCCTTCCTCCAATTCGCGCAGACCATAAACGATGGAGGCATGAGCTTGTATCTACTTCAAAGAATATACTAATCAATACAGAATATAACCAAATAACTTTAGCGACTCGGCTAGGTATACCTGTCTTCTAAAATCTGCTAAAGAGTTATAGGACCCTACCGAGTAGAATCACAAACTATTTCATAAAAGAGCGTCCATTGAAGAAATCAGTTATTCTTTTGCCAGTGGCTTCTGACAGTGAGCCAGTAAAGCGATTTTTCCTTCTCCTATTCTTAAAAGGATGGGTATGGTCGTGGTTTACTGGAGGTTTATCCACTTCATACAAATGGTTCACCGATTCACAACACAGTAACCTAAGCATGTAAGAAAAGGCGAGAGGCATTTCTGGTGTACTTCGGTGTATGACCGATTGGCAAGGAGAAACTTCCTGCGAGCTGTCGTGAGCCCTCCAACTCAGGCAAGGAACTTCAAAATAAAAAGGGGTAAAAGGCATAATCTAGACCAAAGTTTAATGATTCCATAGGCCACAGCGCAGGGTTATGACTCCCTTATGTTTTCCCAACCCTGTCTGTCAGATCATTACGCACCCAATCATATCTATCCAGCTATCAATCAGATATTCGTCCAGATAAAACACTGTTCATAATTGAGATCATATATTCTAGGTCGAGCTATCAAGATTTGGTATTCCTTCAAAATAAATTTCAATCAACTAAAGGAAACGTACTTCAATTTTCGAATCTTGGCAAACAAGTTATTCATACAGGTAGAAGAAAACGTGGACAAGGAAATCCCGTAACCCACTCTAGAGATATGAATCCGAGATTTATCAACATCAACACAATCGATAGAAGGCAAATCGCATACTCCTCTTTAAGTTAAAGAATCTGGGACCGCGTGAACCCTGCTCAGCTTGCCAATATTGATATTTATAAAGGAAAGCATATAATGCTTTTATATAATCCAACTCTAAACGTATAGCGAATACGGACATGACGCAACAACTAGGTTCAGAATGATTTCACAATATGAAATGCAGACATTGATCCACATCTAAGGTACACGTTCTCATTCGGTATCAAACGTAGCCACATTTCATTACTAACAAAGGGCATACATCAAAACTTGAAGGTTTTTATTCGCAGAAAAGGAGCATACATAACAGAATCTAGATCAACACCCATACCTGTTCCTGATGAAGGTAGCGGATAAATGCCCTTCAACTAGTTCTCTGATTTGCGCAATGTTTCATCGCAGAACTTGGAAGAGAAAACGCCCTGAATGTGCAGACTGCGATATTCCTTGGCCAGTCGAGCTAGGGATGGGTTCAAACAAAAATGTGCCCGTGCTAACTCAGATCTAAACTTCCGCTGGATACAACAACATTTACACTCGGCAAACAAAACCGGATTCTTTTCCAAGAAACCATGCGCAGAGGTCTTCCTCCACAGTACTTACGGTTTCCAGTAAAGCCTCCACAATATGCGTCTATAATTTAGGGTAGAATAAAAACACCAAAATCAAGCTCTCTCCATAGTTTAATGTCAGTCGAGGGAAGTAATTACACCTCCATAATCAGTGACCGTAAATCAAGTAGTGGTTTCCACCATCATCCCTTATTACTTTATGAAAAATCAATCATCAATAAGTGATATTCTATATGTAATAATATATATGTGGAGAAAACAACTTCATATATATATATATATATATATATATATATAGTTGTTTTCTCCACATATATATATATCTATAAAGCTGTTCTTTTATATATGTCTATATATCTCATGAAATTCAGTTCATTATGAGTGCTCTGCTACTACATGTAATGTTCTTATATATACTAGACATATATATATAATGTAATGTTCTTATATATATACTGTAAAATAATACTCCATTACTATATATATAATGTTCTATATATATAGTACCTCAAATTCCTCTCAGTGTCAGTAATCGGTTATTATATATATATGCTCTTATATATAATAAACATATCTCTTTTTTGCCAATACCCTTGGTCAAGTGTGGTAAGGTGAGGTAACCTCTATGTGACCTCCATGTTTTCCTCTATTGTTTACCTTTCCTTCGTAGATTATTTTTTATTTAACTTGGGTTATGTATTTTTGTTCTCCTAAATTCTAAAACATTACAGTAACAATGAACTATTACAAAAATATTTAGGGATTATAAAGGGATATTACACCATTTTTTCTCACTATATGAAAATAAAATTTTGCAAACAATGCTTTAATTGCTTGCCCATAAATATATAGAAACCTTAAATACAAATATTTTGCACACATTTCATTATTTAAATTGTTCTTATTTTGCACACATTTCATATTTCATTAAAACCAAACCCAAAATTTCATACTACATACAAAAAAACAAAAAATAAAGATTTCAATATTTTTCCTTAAAATATACATAGAAAACCTTTAAGATAAATACACAAAGACAATAGTTTATGATACTCTATAAAACCTTGTATGAGAATCATCCCAAAATTGAAACCATATGATTGGATGCCTTAAAAAATAAATCAATTAACCTCCAAATCTAATATAAGAAGTCAAATGTGTCAAAACATAGGACTCGCTAGAAACCACACTTATGACTCCCCTATGACACTTGTTTTTAGAGTACTTAGCTATATACATACACGATTATGTCCAATGTAATATTTGTTGTGGGTTAACAGTCCAATATCTTATAAGGACTAGAAAAGAAATCGAGGAGACTCTTATTAACACTCTCCAAAAAGAATAAAATAATTACAAAGTTGTGGTTACTGATAACCATTTAGTCCAAATAGATTAAAAAAAGCCCTAAAAAAGTGAATAATACTAATTGTCTATTCCAAAAATTCATCAACAATTAACAAGATTTGAGAGTCTCTAAGTTAAGGTGGATGAGATAAAAGTTCACTTCCTAAAGGATTCCCAAAAGATGCAAATTGGTTAAATAAAAGACCCTCAATGCAAATGAGTTTAAAGAACACATATCCACAATTTTAGAAGAAATGAATCTATATAAGAAAACCCCAAATTTCATAGTTAAAAAGAAATTTAGTGTTTTCAGCTAAAATATCTCAAAAAGAACTTTAAGATCACTACATGAAGACAAGGCTTAATGGATACTCCATCAAACCCTCTAAAGGGGTCATCCCGAAATTGTTCTAAAGAAGTCATCCCAAAATTGTTCGAAAGAAACCATATAAGTGGATGTTTTCAAAAATAAATAAATAAACCTTAGAATCTAATATAAGAAGTCAAATGAGTCAAAGCATAGGGCTTCCTAGCAATCCAACTTATGTCATGCCTATGACACTAATGTTTTTCTAGTAATTAGCTATATACACCTATGAGTATGGATAATGTAATAGTTTGTTGTGGATTAACACTCCAATAGCTCATAGGGACTATAAAAGATATGATACTCTAAATCACCCATCCCAAAAGGAATTGGTAAAACTACTTACAAGGTCCACTCTCAAGGTTAATGGTAAAAAACCTTTGGGGCCAACTCAATATGCCTTTGAAGTAAGATAGGTTCTACTCTTTTTCTCTTGAGACAAAAATCTTTGTTAGTATGGGTTGCCAAAATCCCTTAAAAATGACAGAGATATGAAAAAAAAACTCTACAATTTTCATGTGTGATCTTTTTCTCCATAAAAAAAACCCAAACAATATCAAAAAAATGAAAAATTAGAACCATAGAAATCAGCGCCAAAAAACTTGCCATTGTCTATAGAAAATAGAACTTAACATACTTAAAAATTAATAAAATACAAAAAAATAAGATGTATAAATAGATGGCCCAATAGTATCCTTTCAAGCACTTACTCTCTAACAGTGTTCGATGACCTTCGAAAGTATCTTGCCTGAAACGTTATGGAGAGGAATGGCTTCAGCCGTGCCAACATCCTCGACCATGTCCTTGATATGCTGAGACTCGGAGGGAACCTGCACATCCACCTCGAACAATTCGTTATCATTGCTCTTCAAAGTCAACTTCGACTATGTGGCCATGACTGCCGCAGGTCTGAATAAACAAAAACGACTTTATACGTAGTTTTGGAGCGAAGAGAAATCTGAACGAACTTTGCCCGAACGATATACCATCTGGTCTTAATAAACGAGCTCGTGTGAATAAACAGAAACGTGTATGTGCGCAGAGAAATCTGAACGAACTCTTCCCGAACGATATACCATCTGGTCTTAATAAACAGAACGTGTATGAGCGAACAGATATCTGAGCGAACTTTGCCCAACGATATACCAGCTGGTCTGAATAAACAAAAACGTGTATGACTGAAGAAAAATCTGAACGAACTTGGCCCGAAGGTACACTACTGAAGGAGCTTGGCCCCAACTTGGAACAAATAGAAGTCTGAACGAAAGATCTCTAGGATTTTATTTATTTATATAGTTGGGTATTATACCGAACACCACAAGTGGCCTTTTGATTTTTTTTTAAAAACTAGGTGAGTATAACCCTCAATTTAGCACACTTTGATGTTATTTTAATTATATGTTTTTTTTTTTTCAACTTCGTTCAACAAAGAATAAGTTTTAGGATTTTTATGTAACTTTTAGGATTTTCATGTTTTATAATTTTTACCCTATTCCCTATCAGCCTCAAAAATATGGTAGACATACCTTTCTCAAAAGGCCCTATTATGGTGGACATACCATAGTCTCCGCCAATTTGCCTATGAAATGATCCCTTTAAATATGGGAAGAAAAAATATTGCTACAATCCTAAGAGGCTAGTAAGTTCATCCGTGAAGGTAAGTTCATCCTTGCTGGTAAGTTCATGACTTTATCTAGCTAGGTGAAGTAGTCAAGTGCCACAATGACCTAGTGGTGACCATATGCTAAAGGAGGTTACATGTCATAAAGTCAATGGCCCATTTTGAAATGGACCCACAGTCCTTACGGGTAGATGAGCACACTTTTTTCTCATATATATTTGACAAGGTTGAGAGGTTTTGTAATGTCCCAAAAAATTGGAAAGAAAAAAAAAATTATTAGGCTAAGTAAGTGGACATTATTGGACTTGCACAAAGTATCGTACTCCTCGTAAGAACAACGTCGTGCTTCCTTACTTCAGTTATGATTATTAGTGTGTTTACTTATGATGTCGTAAAGTTGGTTATTAAGTTATTGTTATGGTTGTACATTGCTTTGTGGGTTAATTACTTTTCTTATGTACTTCATTAATTTCAACATGTGTTTACTGTTATATACATGGTTCTAACTTAACTTTGTTCTTGGAACCAAAGTGGGTGGAGTGGCGAGACTAGTTTCGTTAGTGACCCGGAGAGGTAATAGTTTTTACTTGTCTAGCTAGCTTGCTTAGTTCTATTGAACTAATGCACGTCTTCCATTTTACATGCAGGTTCCTCTAGTGTGGCTAAAGGTGGTTAAGGAGTGAAGAGAGTTGGATCACTAGCCGCTTGTACTTATAGTTCTATCCTAGTGACATTCAATGTCTATTTTTATAAGACTTTGTGTTAGTGACGAGGTCATCACCGCACTTATTATTTGTATGACCGACATTTATTAATTACGTGGCACTTATTATTCATGTTGTAAATATTAAGATGTGTTCATCTCTTAACATTCTTTTATTATGTGTCTAATTTACTAAATGCAATAACATATACTTTTATAATTCTTAACACTTTTATCTTCTTTTGTTAAAGACCAATCTTGGCTTTATAAATAACAACATTGCCATGGCATAGTGTGTATGTCATGGTCCTAGGCTTAGAGCATAAGGAATTCGATAAGCATGGTTCTAAGGCTTAGAGACTAAAGTATGCAATGTATGTGATACTTATGCCTTGTATTGATTTGGGGTGGCGATTTTAAACCATTGCAGATGGGGTTTATAACTATGCATGAGAGAGAGGCATTCGATATTGTAACGCATAAGAACTATAGAGAAGTGGGTTTGGAAATCATTAAAGGACAACAGCTTGGCACCTTTAATGCACGTTTGAATGTTTGCTAGCCCAACTTAGGGCTTGGCTCCATGATGGGGTTTCGTCATTTGCAATGTAGATGCTTAACCTTTGCTCCTACATAGTATTGAGAACGCGACTTCCACGAGGATGACAAGTATGAGAAATGTTTGGGTTTCACAACATTCGTTGTTTGTTTGTAGCTTACTGAACAATTTCATACTTATTATTATCGTTATCATGTTGTGGTTGCAGGTTACACAGATGGCGAGGAGAGGCATGGTTCGTAGCATGAAAGCAAGCCGTGGGCAAAGACATACCTTACGGTGAGCCTGTTAACAAGTCTCCATTTGTCACCTGTTGTCTTTATGGTTGAGACTCTGTTTTAACTCGTCTCTGTTTGGGGTTTGCTTGATTTTGGTTCTAATAGATGCATTTTAGTTTGGGGTTTGACTCTCTGAAAGAACTCTCCGTTTTTGGGGCAGTGACACACTTGGTGTTTGTTGTGTGGTTTCAATGGAATGTATTTAAGATGGTGATTTTAGCACTGGAGGGAAACTTGGTACCTTTGATAGGCAGTGTGTGTATTTTATACTTCCTAATTTGATTTATGTTATGTGATCACGTAGCACCATTTCTTGCAATGGTACAATGGACAAAGAAAAAAACTGGGTAAATTTGGTTATGGATTTATACCAATGTTTATAAATGTTTTTATGTTGCATTCATTTAAATTATTATTATACCTATGTTTTAAGTGGCATTCTCCTTTGTTTGTTGGACTCTTTAAGTAGATGACTAAACAGTGACCACTAATCGCTTTTGGGGCCACACTGTGAATGGCTTTGGCACTCACTATAACGTCCCTGGCCCTCCGACTAGTGAAGAGGATGCTACCACACTATGATATAAGCCAGGAAACTAGCACCATGAAGATTTAAATAACTAAAAACTGACAAACTGAAATACTTTGAAGTAAAACATGCAGAGATGCATAATTATTAAGCATATAGCGAAAGAAAAACCATACATTCAAGAATTCAACAAGTTCATCACAATTCACTAGACATCACATCTAATTGCAGAGATGGAATAGTCAAGAATACTTATGTTATGCAGTATTCATCCCGCAACTCACTACGTGGCTGCAACGTTCCACCCAACCATAGGCCAGTGTGCTCCTTAATCTCTCAGCAACACTGCCACCCCTGAGCTGGGCATGATTTCCCAAGGAATAAGCAACAAGAAGGCTTACACATAGCCAAGAATACACAAATCAACAAGCCAAGATAGTCCGAAGACCAACCACTCCATACACGGAGCAAAACAAGTGGTTCACAAGTTGGGCAGGGAAATGTAATTCCTGAGTCATTCTTGGCCCTATCGTGGCCAGAACGTCTTAATAATAGCCACATCCAACCCAAAATGAAAAAGAACCCACATCAAACCACAAATCGTGGGGAAAACAGTAGACCCAATCTCAACATTGAAACAATGGGAAATACACAGCCCGAAATAGAAGAGGTGATCAGACTCTAAGCATGGGTAGGGAAAACATATACACAGACCACAAAATCGGTATGGGAACACACCCCCACAGCAGAAATCATGAATGGATCCTTCACACGGCCATCGTGGATGGCAGAAAACGGCTCCCCAGCTTGATGTGTGAGGAAAATAATGAAGAGTCCCAGCCTGTGCATGACGAGAAAGGAGCGACCGTCTCTGCATGTGGATGGAAAAAATGGAGGAATGGGAGAATGCAATTGTTTTCCTCCTTGCCCACATGAAGTGAGAGTCCGCTGGTGGAGTGTGCATGTGGGAAAGGGCTGACAGTCCTGCCACACACCACTGCCCAACAATAACTATCTGAACTAATCAACATAAGTTTTAATGTGGTAGTTGACTGATGAGACAAGGAGATGTAAGTGAGTCAAAAGGGTGGGTGACAACTAAATGGATTTAACAGGTGACACATGGATTTTTCCCATTGGATCAAGGTTTAATAATTCCCCCTCCTTATCCTTAGGAAACTCATGCCCTTTTCATCATCGTTGCATTGATGTGATTGGTTGGGGTTTATTTTAATTAAAAATGCATATTTACATGATTCCAAAACTATAAGGTGCCGGATAACGCGATATACCATCGGCAACTATCCCTATTGCCATAACATACACAACCAAATCGATGGTGGGGCTTTTGCCTCTAGATCCACACCACGATGAATTACAAAATATACATCATGTATCTTTAAATGCAAACAGGTTCAAAACCAGGGTATTAGAATCCCCTCCCCCTTAGAATAACACCGTCCTCGGTGTTCCAATACATATACAATTTGCACATCAAACTTCAAAATTTTGCAGATCTGTCCCACGTTCATTTATTTAAAGGAAATTTCAGGACCAAGTCCCCCGGCTTCCACAAACTTCTCCTGCTGGTTCTCCGCTTTTAGCTTATCCCGAAGCCTAGGAACTTGTGGCTGTTTCCCTATTCATGTTCCCTCATTGGGCAGTCCGAGCTTAAATGATGTCCTTCGCATTACCAGCATTTCACTGGCTACTTCATCTTTACCTGCTCAATTTTCTTTGAGTCTTCATACATGGACCGTTTCTTAACGGGTCGCTTGGACAAATGTCCCATCACTGATCCACCTTCCTTTCCTTTTTCAATTTCCCCCAGAAGGATTTTTACCTCCCTTTGCAAACCAATAGATTCTTGCAAAATATGGTGGTTCATTTCATTCTACCTTTTCTGTATCTTGAGCATCTCCCTAAGATTTTCTTGGGTCTTGGAAATCATTTGAAGGAGACTTCCATCCAAGTCCAACAACTTTTGATCTGCTGCCATGATCAATGTGCACCACCGGGTTTCACTTTTCTCACCTGTGAAATGCACCATTGAAATTATGTCAGGCCAAGTGTAATATAGACATTAAAATCAGTCAGTTAACTCCCTAATTGACATGGCATTCCAAGTCTCATCAAAGAGACTTTCATATATTTCATGCCTTCCCAACAGGAACACGAGCTCATTCATGTCCATTTTTGGGTGGGGAGTTAACCATTCTAGCATTCACAAATTACTTTAAGCAAATACACACATTCCATTTTCAGTCATACATGCATTCAACAATCTTTTGTTTTCACAATGCATATATATATATATATATAATTAAAAGGGCAAGAGAGAGCAGCAAGAGTTTTTTTTTCTCTCTTTTTTTTGTTCCATCATGGAACCCACACCACCACTGTGGCTTTTCATGCTCTCAGCTTCTTTCACTTCACTGTGAATGTTGGACCAATCCCTCTTGGTCATGACACTTAGTGTCTCTGGCCTATTTCAGACCTTTCAACCATGGTGTCTCTCCAGATGGTTTGTCTCGGATGCTAGGACCTCCATAGTCTTATTAGCACCTTTGCCAGTACTGCTCATTCCGAGCTCTCCAGGACAGTCACATGTCCACATGCACCCTAGGGTGATCTCATAGTCCTCGCTCCCAGCGATACCTATATCCAAACATTGAATAGATTCACATGTTTAGTTTATTCTCATCGATTTTATCTCTAGAACAAGAGCTTAAAATGTCATAACCAAATTATATACACATGTACATTCATAAGCCAAATAATCCAATACTTATATGTATTGTGTGTTTCCTCATTGGTACACAGGATCCTGCTTCGCTTTGCAAGCCTTGGAATTGCCTATGGACTTGGATGTTAGGTCAACATGCAGGCTGCTCCACAACATCAAATAATTAATGTCCATCTAGTACATCTTCACGCCGACTGGGGTTGGAACTTTACCACGACCATTTCTAGGTCAAGGATCTACTATGGATCCCTAGGCATATAACAGCCCTATTTCTATGACATCTTCACCACATCCTTTTATACATATTGAGCATAGTCAAGCCAACCTATATTTGGGTTTATTAGACCATCCATCCAAGCCAATACACAATTGGGTTTATCATGCTGCAAGAAATCAAGTCAACACTGTAACAACCGTTTACCCTTTTCTCTCTAGTGTCCAACACTAGACTGCATCTGTTTAGCCTAAAAACACAAGCAATACATGCAAACTCATCATTGTTATTGCTCTAAAAACTGTAATCATGTTTCATATCATTCTCTATCAAGTATTCAGACATAAGGAGTGCGTCCACCCCCTAGGGTGTAATCAATATTGAAAACCCTTTCATGACCCAACATCGGGAAAGTGTGCACCCCTTCCAATGTGATCCATGTAGGCCCTATGCATACTCAAGCATTCTGTCATAATGGGAATAAAATCAAAACATGTCGTGCATATTTAATTTAACAATTAGACATGCATATTCTTACCTAGAGTCACAAAACACTTATCCATTTGCAGATATAGTATTCCTTCGTTAACGAGGAATGGGGGCTCCCTTCTCTGGGTTAACAGTCCCTTGGTTTTCCATCCCAATTCCTTTCACATTCCATATCCACACATGTCCTACCAACATAATCTATACCATCTCACTCATGTTGCTTACCAAACATGTAGTGCAGATGAGACATTTCAAAAACGACCAATGGAGTTTCACCCGAAATCCATTCCAAGATAAGGGAAAAATTTCTCATGAATTTTGGCTCCTGCAGACCATCACACATGGTATTTCTGTAGTGTGTACCCCTGGCACATTCATCAAATAGCCAAATAGTCTGTCAGTATCTAATAATACAATCCAAATTTGATTGTTCCATAACCACGCAATAACATTATTAATTAAATTCAATGAGAATTTGCAACTCTGTTTACTATAGAAATTGATTTACTTGGCAATGAGGTGATCCTCATTTGTGGGTCTCTTGTAAGCAACACCACTATTCCCATTATAATTTTAATCTTACTAGTATAACATGAATACCCACTTACAACACGTCCTCCTGACACAATTCTATACAAGCCAATAGTGATTAGTAGTTGTCAACAATTTCTCAAATCTGAAATTTACAAGTTCAAATTGACAACCCCTTCTGCATACAAACTATTTTCACAGCCATGAGACTCTTCTCATGAGGTTTGGATCTTGCATGTGGTAGATTTCGGCCTTTGTCATGGTCTTACCCACATTTCCATGCCCCAAACAATATACCTGAAATCTGAACTTCAATCAGCCAAACACGTTTGTAAGTCCTGATGCATATAAATTTTTCCATTGCTGCAACAATCACCGAAGCATTTTCATAATTATAAAATTCAAATACTTCAAGTTGTCAGCATATCAATATTACCAAAACCCATTTTCTTCACGCAATCATTATCATACTTTAAATTACACGGTACAGTCACATCATTATGCAATTTAAATGAAAAGTTTAGATACTCCTTACTTCACAAGCATATCATTGTACCACCTTGCCCTTCCATAGAGCATTTCTAGCAGCCAATTGATCATGACTACCCTCTTTATGCACTTACTATCATGCATTCATGACAGCTCTTGAAATAGTTCAAGAATTGTCATCAGTTCATCACTTCAGCCATTAGTTGTTCATAAGAACTCATGCACTATCTCTATGCATTCATGCATTGCATCACAACATTGGCACCCATACTTATGTATGCATATCTGCAACATTTACTCAACTTTTCATATGCATTCATTCAATGCATAACTACAAGATTTATAAAATCTTTTAATGCATATCCACTCAATGCTACCTTGTATTGACTCAAGAATACTACGCATTCAAACATACCATGGCCTAACCATGACTACCTCATATAGGATGCATTGCTATAATCATGACCACCAGCCCTCACTTGTTCTGGTTATTAAGTTCAAATCAACATTCGCAAGGCAGGATATATTTCTATATGAATGTAGTATAAATTTTTAAATAACCACCTGGTGTGAGACCTCTTGCCTTTACTACTCCATGCAATTGTCATAATTAAACCATTACCTGCATGGATCCTACTTACACCCTTGACATTACCAGTTTAGTCAATATATTGCAGAGGATTGTGGAATTCGCCCTCCATCTTCTTGATCATGGATTTGTTCCCTTATCCCCCTTTTTTTTATAAGGTTGATGGTCCCATGCAACAACATCATCAACATCTTTATCCACGCTCCTGTGTCATTGGTTCTTCCACCAATACCAACACTGATACAATATTTACCATTAGTGGTTCATTATAAATGTATAATTCCCACTACTTTTACCAATATGTAATATCCTATTGATGCAATACATATCCCCATGCATTTTCAGCATCCGAATGCCATAATTTTTATGTACGCCAAGCTTATAAAATATAAACATAGTTAGCAAGACAAGGGTTAAGAAATTTTCCCTTTCAAATCCCTCATCTTTGCATGGAATTCCTCTTCCACATAATACCTAGTTCTTCTTCATGGTCTTGCTATCCCTAGGCATGCAATCCCTAGATTTGTCCATATTGACAGCATCATTGTCTGTCAAAACAACCACTAGTACTTTTCTGCTCCTCATTCAAACTCTGCTGATTCTCCACTGTTCTCTGTTGGAGACGCTTTCCAATGCCTATCCCCATGGTCCATTCTAACTTTGGGTAAGAAAATCACACTACTTCTAAAATGAGGATTTTCACCAAATCTATGCATTTTTACACACAACTCTGTTTGGGTCTAGAATGCTAACTTCAACCACCTATAGGAGCAAGTCTAGGAAGATTCAGGAAAACTTTTCTATCAGGCGAATTCAGTGCATACAACGAGGAACACTCAGTAACTTGTGGATCTCATTTTCGATGCACCATTTATATTTTATGAATTCTGGGTTTGACCAATTTGCCCAAAACATAGAATTTTCTTTTCACAAGAACGACTATCTCAGGGAACGATAGGGGTAAAGGGGGCTTGCCCTCAGTTTTTTTAATCCCTTGTTAAATCGGGTCTCTTCCCAACTAAGCTTCCGACATATCGGGTCGCTAGTTGAGTAAGCTTTCGACACTTCGATGGTCTAATCTTCATCTTTCATGCGACGCTCATCGGTGGTCCAGTCAACTAAAATTTTCCGACATTTCAGGATGATCCTCCTCTGGCTTTTGACGTATTGGTGGACTAATCCTCTAATTTTCTCCGACGTTTTGTATACTAAGAAAAATTTTCAGAAATTTTTCTTCTTCCTTCCTTCTGCCACTGCATCAGCTACTCAATCAACTAAATTTCTCCGACGTTTCGAGCAAATCCTCCTCTGGCTTTTGACGTATCAATGGTCTTCAAGAGATCCCTGCCAACACTTCAGCTCCATCGACCTTTTCTTTTCGAGCAGCATCGGAAGTCCTTCCATCTAAATGTTTCAACGTTTCGGTAGTCTTCAACTGAATCTTTCCAACGATCTCAACACTTAGAAAATTTTTGAATTTTCACCCACACGGCTCAATCATGTACTGTCTGTCGCCGTCGTTGCATCTCAAACCTGCCAAACCAGCCGACGTATCGGCGTCTTCATCATATTTCTACCACCGCTATTGCGGCACCTTCATGCTTTTCCATCCACTTCATCGGCTCAGATTTCCTTTATCTCTCACCGCCACTGGGGTCTGTATGAGAGGGTCTTCCAACTAAGTCTTCTGACCATCCGATGGTCTTGACACTTAGAAAATTTTCTTCAAAATTCCTTCCTACCATCTCTCGTCGGGCGGACTTCTGTGTAGACTATCTAATGCATCAGAGGAGCTTTTGGCTAAGTCCTCCAACATATTGGGTGGGCTTCAGCCTAAGTCGTCCAGTGATTTCACACTTAGGAAAATTTCTTGTCATCTTCTCTGATTTCTCATTTGTTCTGCCGGGGAGAGGGAAACCTTCCTCTATCACTCCATATTTATGGCCCATTGAGTCCCATGCTACAACATGAGCTCTAATACCAATCTGTAACGTCCCCAGCCCTCCAACTAGCAAAGAGGATGGTACCACACTATGATATAAGCCGTGCAACTAGCACCATGAATATTTAAATGACTAAAAACTCACAAACTGAAATGTGTTGAAGTAAAACATGCAGATATGCATAATTATTAAGCATACAGCGGAAGCAAAACCATACATTCAAGTATTCAACAAGTTCATCCCAATTCATTAGACATCACATATAATTGCAGAGACGAAATAGTTAAGAATACTTATCTTATGCAGTATTCGTCCAGCAACCGGCTATGTCGCTACGACGTTCCACCCAACAATAGGCTAGTGTGCTCCTTAATCTCTCAGTAAAACTGCCACCCCCGAGCTGGGCATGATTTCACAAGGAATAAGGAACAAGCAGACTTACACACAGCCAAGAATACACAAATCAGCAAGCCAACACAGTCCGAAGACCAACCACTGCACACACAGAGCAAAACAAGCGGTTCACAGCTCAGGTAGGGAAATCCAATTCCTGATTTTTTCTTGGCCCCATCATGGCCAAAACGTCTCAATAATATCCACATCCAACCCAAAACGAAAAAGAACCCACATCGAACCACAAATCGTGGGGAAAACAGTTGCCCCAATCTCAACATTGAAACAACGGGAAATACACAGCCCAAAATAGAAGAGGTGATCAAACTCTCAGCCTAGGCAGGGAAAAAATATACATAGACCATAAAATTGGTATGGGAACACACCCCCATAGCAGAAATCGTGAATGGCTCCTTCACACGAACATCGTGGATGGTAGAAAATGGCTCCCCAGATTGCTGCATGAGGAAAATAATGAAGAGTGCCAGCCTATGCATGAGGAGAAACGAGCGACTGTCTCTGCGTGTGGATGGAAAGAATGGGGGAATAGGAGAATGGAACTGTTTGCCTCCTTTCCCAAATGAAGTGAGATTCTACTGGTGGAGTGTGCATGTGGGCAAGGGTTGACAGTCTTTCCACACACCACTGCCCAGCAATAACTATCTGAACTAATCAACAGAAGTTTTAATGTGTTAGTTGACTCATGAGACAAGGAAAGGTGAGTGAGTCAAAATGGTGGGTGACAACTAAATGGGTTTAACAGTTGACACATGGCTTTTCCCCATTGGCCCAAGGTTTAATAATTCCCCCTCCTTATCCTTAGAAAACTCATGCCCTTTTCATCATGGTTGCATTGATGTAGCTGGTTGGGGTTTATTTTAATTAAAAATGCATATTTACATGATGCCAAAACTATAAGGTGTTGGATATCATGATATACCATTGGAAACTATCCCTATTGCCGTAACATACATAACCAAATCGATCGTGGGGCTTTTTCCTTTTGCTCCACACCATGATGAATTACAAAATATACATCACGTATATTTAAATGCAAACGGGGTCAAAACGAGGGTATTACACTCACCATCGTAACTACGATAGCATAGATGGGTGCATACTTATTGTTTTATTAATTAATGTGTATTTAAAATGCAATGAAGATCATGGTTGTAAACCCTTTATGGGTAATCCTTGTTGTGTAATGCGTGGGTAATTCTCATTCGTTGTTTATTATAATGAGGTTTTATAAATTGATTAATGTGTATTAAATGTTCTTGGAATTTTTAATATAATGGGAATTATGTTTTATGGTATGTGAATTGGCATTTGAAATCTTCACAAGATTCGATTATGGGATTTCTTGTTTAAATATATACTTTGTAAATTTACATTGTAACGATACTCTAGTTATTATTGCATGGTTGATGTAGGCAATATTATGACATGAGTTTCTGTTTATGTGGATTTTAATATTTTAGGATTGGAATTGTTATTTAAGCGAGGACTTCATAATGTTAATAAAGTTATTATTGCGTATACTTCCTAGAAGTAACTAGTATAGATAGTATAAATCGTGGACCATTTGTATGGTCTTGATTACTTGGTGTGTTAATTGGTTTATGATAATGTTTATTTACACAAGACCTGTAACTCATTCTTATATTAGTTCTATTATTTGCTATTTATAATTTATTCTTTGATGGAAATACAATGTTGATAAAATAGATGTATATTTCTATTTCATACGTTCTAATATATATACATATAATATATTTACTAGGGTTTATTTAATAGATTTACTGTGTTGTATAATATTATTAAATTAGTATGGAAATTCTTCTTCCTATTTGTGATATAGTATATAACATATTTATTAAATACTATTTATTAAATTTGTAATTTGATTTATTTAAAGCTTGACTTGAAAACTAGCCTTTACTTTTTAAACAAGGCTCTCCTTGCAATATAAAATCTGCAAGTAGGGATTTTAAACAACAAAACATATAAGCACTCTTTTCTAGAATTAAAATCTAATTTATAAAAGAACAGAGCTTAAACTGTAGAAGAGGATATAGAAGTAATGTGGAAAGAAAGAAAAACCCTATATAATCATTAAACATGAATTTAAATTCAGAAGTAAACTAAATGAACAATACCTTGGGTAAATATAACATATGAAATAAATTACAGCCTAGGGTTTATAATTTAAAATGCAAATTCTTAAAAGAATTTTTACACGGAAAACACAAATAATCTAGAATTATAATATATAATATAAACCCTTGCATAATCTAGCGAGCACTTAATCTAGAAAATGAAATAGTTAGTCCATAACCTCATACGTGAAAATTGAAGCCCTTTAATGGCTGAAACCTACACACTCAAATAACGAGCATTAACAATTCATAGGCAGATCTGACGTGCATATTAAATGACCGAATCACTTGGGAACTACCACGTTCCTCCTAACCATGACCCAGAACCATTCTTGGTTTCAATATGGATCCCCCCGAGCTCATTCCAACATGCAAGTAGCTTAGAGCTCCTAATGTAGGGTTTTCCTAACTGGTATAAAAAGTCTCGATCACTTCTTTTTATTTTTTGGACAAAAATTGTTCTCCAAGAACTCTCTTGAGAATAAACACACAGAATAATGACTACAAAAGATAGATGAGAATCCTTTCCTTGTCTTGAGACTTTATAGATATACGTTTCATTCAAAGGGGTAGTTAAATCAAGAATCTTTTATTTCTTGATTTAACACTTTTGTAGGTATTATACTATTTATTATCTTTTAGTAATAAATAATATTGGATGGAGTTTTTCCTTCGTTCTTACATTATTAATATTATTACTATATTTATTCTTTATAGATACCATGTATAAAACACATAATATTATAGCATTTGTTACATTCATCTTTGGGCATCATATACTATGATGCACTACACTTATGACACTTCTTCATTAAGGTCATTAGATAGATGGTTAGGTTTACTATGGTAGGAAACTCTAAACATCCTTGAATGTTGCATTCCCTCGTATAACATGATAGTTCTTGAGTACTTGATGAGAATACATAAATTTGAAATTTCATTTAATTAGTTATAAATAAGTGATATGAGATCAATATTTTTCTCGAGTCGTTTTCACTTCGGAATCATTAATTCTTTTTAGTAACTCCTAGCGCTTACCAAATACCATACTCAATGCTAAAAACAAGGAGTTACAAACTTAGTGCAATTCCAAAGCTCTTCACTCCACACTAAATGCTAGGATGTACATGTACAATACACCTAGAGATACAATGGCCAAGGATCCGATGTTTGAGAGCTTATGCTCAACATCAAAATGGAAGGCTCGAGGCCTTATTCCCAACACTTCCAACTTATATTTTAATGTGTTTGAGAGCTTCACAGTCAACACTAATAGAAATACTCGTGTGCTCCAGAGCTTCTCACTCAACACAACATTAATTACTCATTGGATCGAGAGCTCCTCGCTCAGCACAAACCATCTCATCAATCATGTGCTTCAAGGTCCACATGCAACACAAACAAGCATATATATATCATCAACAATTGGCTTATGCGCAATATATAAAACAAATCATCATGTTCATATGCAGTGGGGTCTTCGACTAAGTATATAAAAATATCAAGATAACATAATAATCAATAGGACCATTCCTTTAAGTGTTAGGTCAAAAATTCTTGGTATTACATCCCTCCCCGCTTAGAAAAACACCATTCGTGATGTTTTAGGGACTTTGAATGACATCATGAAAAAAGATAGGGTAATCCTTTCTCATGATGCCCTCATTTTCCCAAGTAGCCTCATCTGCTTCGAAGTGCTTCCATTGCACTTTTAAGTGGACTATGGTGCGGTTCGTGCACTACACCTCTCTCTTGTGCAATATATGAATAGGTTCATAGGAAAACTCCCCTTTGGGTTCCACCTGTAATAAAGACCAATCAACTGCACGTTTAGTATGATAAAGATATTTCTTTAATAATGATTCATGAAAAACATTATGGACTCTTATGTGTGCTGGAAATGTAATTCACATGCCACTAGCCCTCTTCTCGTCATTGTAATATACCGAATTTTGGACCTAACACTTATAGGCATGTGTGTATTGATTATGATGATTATCTTGATGTTTTATTTTATATTGGTTCAAAGACTCCACTGCATATGAACATAATGAATTGTTTAATATATTGGGTGTAAGCCAATTATTGATGATATGTGTACATGTTTATTGTGTTGGGCATGGACCCTAAAGCACATCATGGATGAGATGTTTTCTTTTGACCGAGGAGCTCTGGAACACTTGAGTGATTGATGAATTGTGTTGAGCAAGAATCTCTAGAGCACATGAGTAGTTACCTTTTTGTTGAGAGAGAAGCTGTGGAGCACATGAAAAGATAATTGGATGTGTTGGGCATAAGTCCTAGGGCCTTTCATGTTGATGTTGAGCATAATATCTGGAGCATCGGATCCTTGGCCATTGTATCCCTACGATAGGTGTTGATTATGGGCTCTCAGAAAAGAATTTAATAACTTACGAGTAAAACCAACTAGAGAAAAATATTGATCTCATCATACTTACATTTGTAAATGATTAAATGAAATTTTAAATTTATGTATTCTCATCAAACAACTGAAGAGCTACGACGTTATACGAGGAAAATTCAACATGCAAAGATGTTTATATTTTCCTAGCCTAGTAGACCTAAGCCACCTATCTACTTGACCTTAATGCAATAGTGCCATTAAGTCTAGGGATATGGTACATGATGCTTAAAGACAATGTTAACAAGTGTTATAATACTATGTATTTTATACATAGTACGTATAAAGAATTAATTATGAGTAAATATATAATTAAATAAAAGAAAGAAGAGAAGCTCCATCAATCATTATTTATTAGTGAAAGATTAATAAATAGTATAATACCTATGAAAGTTTAAGTAGGAACTAGTTAAAAGTTCCTAGGTTAAGTATTGAAAATTACCTAAATAATTAAAAAAGGGTTAAATCAAGAAATCAAGGATTTCTTGACTTAACTCTCCCTTTGACTGAAAAATATGTCTATAAAGACTAAATCCAAGCAAAGGATTGGGGGTTCTGATTTTATCTTGGAGAATTATTATTCTACTTGTTTTTGTCTCTTAAGTGTTTTTGTCGAGAACTTTCTCCTGCAATGAAAAAATGATTGATTTAGAATTGAATACCAGTTAGGAAATCCTACCTTAGGAGCTCTAAGCTACTTGCATGTTGGAGTCCAGCTCGGGGGGACACGGACTAAAGCCAGGAATGGTTTCAGGTCATGGTTGGGAGGAACGTGGTAGTTCCCAAGTGATTTGTTCCTCATAATTAGAGGTCATATTTTTCTTAAATTGTTAATGTTGGTTATTTAAAAGTGTGCAAGTTCATCCATTAAAGGAGCTTCAGGGAGAAGAATTACAGGTATGAGTTCTTAGTATGTTAAAGTTCATTTCTAGGGTAAATGCTGGCTACTTTATATAAATGCTCTTTATATACTTTTAACCCTCTGAATGATGGTTGTGTCCATATCTCCTAGGGTTAGATTTCATAAAATCTAACCCTATAATGTCCATGCTATTCTCTAGACTAAATGATGGATATGTTAGATGAATGTTTTGAGTGTATCTATTAACCCTATATATTCGATTTTCTCACTAGACTCTGCTAGGGTTTGTATTTTCTTCAATAGTCCCTTGGATTGTAAATATTATCATAGGTTGTATATAGCTAGGATTGCATCTCTAATTTTGTTTCTGTATTCTTTCAATATTCAAAAATTATTACTGTAAACTAGGTAAATCCACACTTGCTATTTATTGCTCCCTATTCTTTATAACTCTACTTACATATTACATTTGTGAGTAGAGACATGTTCAGATTATAGTAAATTTAATAATAAGAGAAAGGTTAAAGAAATAAATATACTAAATAGATACCTTAGGGTATTACTTACAAACATAACTACTTTATAGATAAATATATAGATAGATAAGGCCTTTAGGTATAAACATTTATGAAAGGTATCTATACATTTAATTTCAAAATTAAATAACTCCTCTAATACCTTTCAAGGTATTCCATAATAAGAATATACTAGTATTGGAGCTTTGCTTTTAAATTAATGAGTATCAGAACTAAATAAATGAAGGAAGCATTGTGGCGATCCATGTGGTCGTTTACAAATATTTGTTCATAACTCATACAAAACAATTTAGAGTTCTATCCATTTTCCATCTATATATAACCATAAACAAAATTACATAACTCGTCAAACATTACCATAACCAGATTAAAACAAGACATATTATACAATAATCATATCATATTAAAATACCATCAAAATCAAATTAAAAATCCATGTATTGCAAAGAGGAACATGAATCGAATCATGTGGGAATGAAAGGCGAGTTTGATTTTATTTATTAAAATGTCATTCATTACATTACATTAAAACCCTCCTTGCAAACATAGGCTGGGACATCGATTGCCATGGATGTCCAAACCCAAGACAAGGCCTTAATAACAAAACATAAGTAATGTATATACAAAACAACAACAAAATCTTGTAAGCATTTTTACACAGGCCACACTATACATCAAATCGTATGTAGGTTGTGGTTATTAAAATACAACCAATATATTATAAATACATAGATTCTACTTATCGGATAAATACAACGAATGCCATCGAGGGTCTTTAAATTGTGGCCTCTACGAAAACAACGAATGCAAAACACTCACATAAGTCAAGGCCTTGGCCAAGTTTTAATTTAAATACAGATTCCTACCAAATTAACCCTATGCTATACTATCGTAGTACTGTCGGAAAGGCTCATGCCATTTATCGTATGGCCTATACGCAAGTTTTCCGTATGTTTACAATACAAGCTAAGTAACACCATTACAGATAGAACCTTCAATCGAATGAATGCTCACATAAATCCACCATAACAATAGAATAACGCAGCAAAATCATGCTATGCACATCATAAGTTAAAACCATGATAAATCAAATAATAAAAATAGTATGCATCCATTTACACAGATATTTCCAAGTAAAATACGTAGTCGTCATATTAAATATCATTAAGAAGTTTACACGGGCATGCCAATGGGCTAATATTGCAACATTGCAAGCAATGGTGCAACCAATGGCTAAAAAGCCCCAACTAAAACACGATTCGCATAAAAAAAAACAAAGTGTGCTAGAAGCCTAAACATTCCTCTCTTTGCTTCTAAATAACACAAGTAAAATTACAAACCAAAATTTATACACAAGACGAGAGGGAGTATGATTTCACTCCATGACCGAAGCCATTCAAACATTGTAAAAATCCAAGTCTGTAATCATATGCCTGAAGGAAAATATTAAAAACCCCACATCAAAACCCACAGCATAAAACCCCAACTAAGAAACAATCTATGTGCAGTCTTCCCAAGAGGACCAAAAGGTAGAAAGTAGAAACTTGCTCATAGGCTTAGTGTGGCCACAATTGCAAAAGTTTGGAGCCCACAGAGTTAAATCCATGCTGCTCCTCATTCTCTTTTGGCACCATCCAAACACAATCGAAACTGGGGATGAGAAGTATGTCCACGTTTAGAAACATTAAACCAAACAATGAAAAGGTATGAACTAGGCAAGTCATACCTCATGTTCTGGAGGTCGCCTCCATGGTCTTCCCATTGGGTAGAACCAAAGTGTAAAATACCAATTGAGAAACACAATGCACAACCATCGTGAGCCAATCCTAAGCGAAGGCTGTCGCGCTTCTCCAAATGCATTGAATGCACCAGCTGGAAACCATTAAAGCCATACAAAACCCACTCTCTATATTTTAATTTTCATTGCATTACAACGTATGAACACCTCAAGCATGAAAGTTTAACGCCTTCTATCATATGGTTTCTACCATATGTTATGTCGCCACCCAAACTCTATGACAACGTTAACATATTACAAGGTTTACATTATGGTAATATTACGATAATACATAGTCCATATGATGTGTTAGTCCAAGGTGTAATGCCATAAGGCATACATATTATAAGTTAAATGATATACATTTGAGGCTTACATCCTTATCTTAAAATCCAATACGAAATGTGTTAAGCATAAATGCTTAGTGAAAATGGGATATGCAATATGCCATGTTAACTTTTTAAAACCCTCATAGAAAAAATCAAAGCTCTGCTCTTAAGCCAATATAATAACCTGCCAAATAAAAGAACATAATAGATGTTAATAGATATAGTAAAAATATTGGCATAGAACATAAAATGTATTAATGACATATACAATAATGAATTTAAACCATAATGAATAATAATTAGTGTATAGGAAGTTTATCTCTAGTAGCTAAATTAACGATAACGACACTTACCAAGTTAGAGAACCAAGTCGATAAGCAACATAACAACTAGCAGCAGGTCCTCTAGGATCAAGACTATCAATGCACTTTACACTAGATCTCGTTGCAAAGTAAAGAACGATGTAAGTAAATAAAAGAGCTGCATTAGTTCGATTAAACTAGGTAAGCCTCCGTAACAAAGTAATAATTTACCTCTCAAACCATCATGGGAGAACATGTCCTCCCACTCCGCCCACTTTGTTTCTACAAACAAAGTTAAGTTAGGACTCCATAATCAAAAAGTGCAACAATACAGAAAGGATGAAGCACATAAATCTAGTGCTGACATATAAGCGACAAAAGTGTAATGTAAGAACAACTTACGACTAAATAGAGATACATAAGTGTACGATATAAATCCGTAGGTGAATAATGTTATGTCTAGGTGGTTTTTACTAGCCTATAATTTTTTTTTCAATTTTTGGGGACATTAGAGCTAGTATTTCAAAAGGTCCACAAAACCTAGGTGCTAACTTACCACACCACCCCAAGCTCAATGAGTTCCATTTTTCTTTTACTTTCAAGTAGACATGGTTGCCATGTCTTCCTAGAAACACCATCCACTCCAATGTATGCGGACCAATGTCATCAAGCTCACTAAGCGAGTATGTGTACTATGTTTCTTTTATTGATGACTTTTCTAGGAAGGCATGGATTTACTTCATGGAGAATAAAGATGAAGTGTTTAGCAAGTTCAAGGAATTCAAAGCCTTGATTGAGAACCATACTGAAAAGAAGGTCAAGACTTTTTTATCAGACAATGGCAAAGAATTCACTTCAAATGAGTTCAAGGAACTATGTAAGGACTCGGGGATTAAGAGGGAGTTGTCCACTCCTTACAATCCAAAACAGAATGGGATTACAGAAATGAAGAATAGAACCATCATGGGATCTCCAAGAGCTAGGCTTCATGATCAAGATATTCCTATGCATCTTTGGGCAGAAGGAGCTAGAAAAATAGTGTATGTATAGAACCGTACTCCACATAGAGTACTCGAGAACAAAACTCTTGAAGAAGTATTCTCCCATAAGAAACCAGAAGTTAGCCATCTCAGAATATTCTGATGTCTTGTATACGTACACATTCTAAAAGAGAAGAGAACGAAACCAGATCCTTCAACAAAGAAGGGTATATTTATGGGATACTATGAAAGCTCGAAGACTTACAAAATATATTTCTCAATGTTCAAAAAGATTGACATTAGCAGGGATGTAACATTTGATGAAGTTTCATCCTACATCAAATCCAGAAAGAAACCTGCTGAAGAATGGGAAGAGGCAGAAGCTCCCAGAATTCATGATACAATCATGAACGAATAAACTCAAGAATAAGATCGAGAATTTGAAGAACCACAAAGAACAATAGATCCACCAGAGGAGAAGAATCCTCACAAGAGGAAACTTTCTTGGGTACGAGAGATTATCCAAGGTGCGGAAAGATATTGGGTTCCAGAAGAGAATCTCAGAGAAAGAAAGAGGACCAGATCATGTTCTAGTTATTTACCTTTACTATGTGACTTCATTGATAAAGAACCTTCTAAATATGAAGAAGTGGTAGAACATAAAGAATGGATCATTTTTTGCAGCGCTACGTGAGCTCTGCCTCTACGCTGTGTGATGGATTGGAGCTTAGGAGGCTAGTTGCGATGGAAGGTATGTATCCATTCTCATTTGGAAAACATGTTTGGGTAACTCTCGACGACTCTGCATATTGCAATAAGTTTATTTTATTGAAATGGTGGCAGCACCATTCCTTGCAATGGTGCAAGGCCCAATTTAAACGACTGTGTAACACCGTATTGCTTTTGGTAATGTTTATGTTTATAAGTTTATCTATAGTATTTGCATTTACCGTGTTGTTTTCATGGTTAGCACTCTTCTTTGTTTCACTGTGAGGATTCACAATTAGTGTCTAATTTATTTGTATGGAATTGTTACTATGTTGTTAGCCTTTGGAGCCATGCCATGAAGGGAAATGGAATTGCCATCATTTACACTGGGACTATGTAGTTATATGTATGGATTATTGATATTATATGGATTATGTGTAATCAAAATCATTGTTTGAATTACTATATGGATAAATGTTGACAACGTTGTTGTCTTTGGGGGCCATGTTGTATGTGGCATTGTCGTTCCCACCATTTCAGCTATGATACTGTATTGTACAATTGCATTACCATTTTTATGGATGAAACTTGCTTATGGATAAATCTTTATGTTTAACACATAAGAGCCATGACATGGTATAAACCTTCGATGGTTCTCATTTCTATTCTCCTAGCGTTGACAGGGTTGCATTAATGTTTAATGGCTTTGTTAAAATATAGGGCCAAGGGCCTTAGTTACAGTGGGTAATTTCATTGGGTCTTTTGACCTCTGTGCAAATATTTGATGTTTTGGATTACATCCTGTGTATTTATATATATATATATATAATGGCTTTGATATTGGAATGCTATAGCGTGAGGTAGAAACCAAATAATCAATCCTACATGATTTGTTACTGTCACTTGTAAATAAAGAGACGCTACATGAATCGATCTTGGGTCATTACAGTTGTAAGCTTTTATATATGTATGGATTCGATTTGGGCATAACTCCTACATGAATCGATCCTACGACCTATGTGTAGTTATGTTTATGTTTTTAATGCATGTTGTACATATTATTAGTGTTCATTTATTGTGTTGGGGATTTCGTTATGGCATGCAATTCTTAAAATAAAGTTTGTAAATATTGAAAGGGTTTAATTTATTATACATGCAATGGATTTATTATGTGATAGTTTCTTTACTACATATGATTTCGTATATGTAGTTGGTATGATAAATATATGGTTTGGTTTAATGTGGAGTATTGGTAAAGCATAAATCGTGGACCATTAAGTGGTCTCAATACTTGAACTATAGATTCGACTTATGAGTTTTTTGGTTAATGGAAAAAAATATTGTTTAACCTTGGTTCTTGGTAGAAATAATTACACACCCTCAAAGCTCCTTGATGGTTTTTATTTTATCTTTAATAATATGAATTGATGATCATTCTCAAGCATAGAATAATGTGTTTAGAATATTGCTTCATTTAGAATATTGTTTTGTTTATACTTGAAATAATGTAAATGATTTATTTATTAAATTATGTTTACTATATTAGTTAACTCTATTTTGTATTTAGGTTTTGTTTATAACTTAACTTGAATTAGTCTTTTTTTCCTTATTATAGTTATGCTCACAATATGGAATTTTCAAGTAGAGTTTATAGGTAAATAAACATATAGGCGCTGTTAGAGTCATTCTGAGGTTTTAGAAAAAAAAGTTTAAGATGTAAATAAATGGAGAACTAAATAGAGAAGAAATAAACCCTAAATGTTTCTTAAAAGAGGAATTAATTTAGAGACTTAGGTTTTAAATGTAAACCCTTAAATATTTTGACACGAAAACAATTGTAAACATAGGGTTAGAAATATAACATGAAAAATTGCATATTCTAACAAGAAATTATTCTAGATAATGAAATAGGAAGTCAAGGACCTCATACCTGAAAGATGAAGCTATTCTAATGGTTGAAACATGAAAACTTAATTACCCAACATTAACAATTCATAGGGAGAGATGACTTGTGTATTGATGACCGAATAGCTTGGGAACTAACACGTTCCACCCAACCATGAACAAGAACCATTATTGGTTTTAATTCAGATCCCCTTGAGCTGGTTCCAACATGTAAGTAGCTTAGAGCTCATAAGGTAAGGCTTCCCTAACTAGTATATCAGGTGTGGATCAATTCTCATTTTTCCTCTTAGGAAAATGTTCTCCAAAAACTCTCTTCAGAATAATGAGGCAAAATAATGACTGCAAAAAGATGGAATAGATCCCTAAGATTCTCTTTGGCTTGGGACTTTATAGACAGACTTTCCATTCAAATCATGGTGGTTAAATCAAGAATCACTTGATTTCTTGATTTAACCCATTTTATTTAACTTAGGTACTTTTAATATTTTAACTTAGGAACTTTCAACTAGTTCCTAATTGGACTTTTGTAGGTATTATAATATCTAATTTTATTTTTGTAATAATAACAATAGATGGAGCTTTTCGTTCTTTTTACATTATTAATATTATTATTATGCTTACTCTTTATACATACCATGTATAAAATATATAATAATATATTATTTCTTAACATTTTTCTTTGGGTATCTATTATGATCCCTAAACTTTTGACACTTTGTTCATTAAGGTTATGAGGTAGGTGGTTAGGTCTACTAGGCTAGGAAACTCTAAACATCCTTGCATATTGGATTCCCTCATATAACACGGTAGTTCTTTAGTACTTGATGAGATACATAAATTTGAAATTTCATTTAATCACTTATAAATAAGTGAGATGCGATCAAATTTTCTCGATTTGTTTTCACTTGACATAATTAGTTCTTTTCAGTAACTCCTAGTGCTTATCCACATCCCACACCCAGCGCTAAAAACATGGAGTTACAAACTTAGTGCAATTCGAGAGCTCCTCGCTCAACATTAACGCTGGGATGTACATGTAGGATACACCTAGGGATACAATGGCCAAGGATCCGATGTTTGAGATCTTATGCTCAACATCAACATGGAAGGCTCCATAGCATATGCCCAACACTTCCAATTTATCTTTTCATGTGTTCTAGAGCTTCATTCTCAACACAAAACATCTTTTCAACCATGTTCTTTGGGATCCATGCCCAACACAAGCAAACATATATATATATATATATCATATGCAATTGGATTATGCCTAATATATCAAACAAACCATCATATGCATATGTAGTAGGGTCGTTCACCTATTATATCAAAATAAAATATCAAGGTAACACCATAATCAATGGCGCTCATGACCATAATGTTGGAGTATTAGTATAACCACCACACCTCTCGGAATATAAAAACAAGTGGACTAACCACCACTCCTAGTGATTGGGCCTTGTGCTTGGTTTCAAATGTTCACCAACATCTGTAGGTTTTTGTGTAACAACAAAACTTGCATGGTATCAGAGCATAAGTCTCAAGTTCAATTCCCTCAAGCTATGGTGGAGGTGGGGTGTTGGAGTATCAGTATAACTGTTGCACCTCTTGGAATATAAAAACAAGTATACTAGCCACCACTTCTAGTGATTGGGCCTTGTGCTCGGTATCAAATGTTCACCAAAATCTGCAGGTTTTGGTTTAATGACAAACCTTACACATAAGCGTTATGTCCAAAATTCAGGATATTACATCCCCTCCTTCTTAGAACAACATTGTCCCTGGTGTTCTAGGGACTCAAAATGAAATCATGAAACAAGGCGGGGTAAACCTTTTTTATGGTGGCTTCATTCTCCCACATACCCTCATCGGCTTCGAAGTGATTCGATTGAAATTTTAACTCGACTATGGTGAACTTTGTGGGATGCACCTTCCTCTTGTCCAATATATGAACAAGTTTAATGGAAAACTCCCCTTCAAGTTCCACCTGTAATAAGGAACAATCAATTACATGTTTAGTATCATAAACATATTTATTTAATAACTATGCATGCAAAACATTATCGACTCTTATGTGAGTTGGTAACGCTAGTTCATATGCCACTAGCCATGTCTTAGCCAGTATTTCAAAGGGTCCACAAAATCTAGGTGCTAACTTACTGCACATTCCCAAGCTCAACAAGCTCCAGTTTGCGTTTACTTTCAAATAGATATGGTCTCCTATTTGATAATGTTTATCTTTCCTTTTCTTATCCGCGTATATTTTCTCACACTCTTGGGATTCTTAAAGGTTCACCTAGACCTTGATAACCAACTGTTTTGAGTCCTTTAACAAGTCATGTCCCAGGATGAGTCGATCCATCGAGCTATCCAAAGTCACGAGTGTTCTACACTTTCGTCGATAGAGTACCTCAAAGGGACTCATCTTAGTGTAAGTATGGTATGCATTGTTATACGAAAACTATACAAGATGCATGTAATCCTCCTACTAAATGGGGTTGTTCATGACATACATCCTAAGCATGTCCTCAACAATCTGGTTTTCCCTTTTTTGAGTGCCTACCTATCTACGGGTGATAAGAAGTAGTAAAGTTAAACTGTGTCTCTAATTCAGAGAATAAAGATCTCCAAAAGTTTCTGGTAAACTTAGTATCTATATCCAACATGATTTCTTGTGGTATCCCATGCAATCTAAATATCTACTTCAAGAAGATATCAACATTCTGTACTGCCTTGTAGGTCAATTTCACTCGAATGAAATGTGTTGGTTTTGACAAATTCTCTACTCTAAGTTAAGGTGGATGAGATAAAAATGCACTTCCCAAAGGATTCCCAAATGATGCAAATTGATTAAATAAAAAACCCTCAATGCAAATGAGTTTAAAGAACACATATCCACAATTTTAGAAGAAATGCATCCATATAAGAAAACCCCAAATTTCATAGTAAAAAAAAAAAAATAGTTAGTGTTTTCACCTAAAATATTTCAAGAAGAAGTTTAAGATGAATACATGAAAACAACGCTTAATGGATACTCCATCAAATCCTCTAAAAGGGTCATACCAAAGTTGTTCTTGTTGATGTATATGTAACTTTGGAATGTAAATCACTTGTATTTCTTATATATTGTAACCCAATTTTTATTCCGAGATGTACTTGATTTATGTCATGCCCTGATGCTCCTATCGGGAAGGTCTATCATGTAAAAAATTCATGTCAAGTCATTGTGGGTAACCCTCCTATTGTCTAAGGGTTAAAGTCCCCGCAGTTCCGGGGCAGTAGGGTTATTAGATCTCTTGGTAGAGGTCAGGCCTCATACGATTTTAGTCATGTCAGGATCAGTATAAGTATAGAACTAGAGTCTATATTTACTACACAACTTATACACACTCAAGTGTAGGACATAGTTGAGGAAGGAGAAGACATTGGGGCTAGACAAGAAGAAGGTTAATACTGTCGAGAGATCACTTACTGTTTTGGGCCTTTTCTATTTTGGTGTTAATTCTATCTGTGAGGAATTTGCATGGTTTTCACCATTTATGGTTTCTCCGAGGATAAACCCTGTGTTCATTGTCTCTTGTGTTTGATTGATGTGCTTGTTATTCTCTCAGTAATGATTAAATTCTAAAATGGTATCAGAGATAACCTCAGAAGAAGACACTGTGAAGCTACGAGAACTAGGGCTTCCTAGTTTGTGGATCTTATGCCACAGATTTTTAGCTAAAGTAAGGTGGAACAACTCTCCTCCTTAGGGAACATCTTTATGTCGAAGCAAAATCCAATTATGAGATTTTTCAGTTTTGGACCCAACATTGTTGCTGAAAATTACATCTTTTCATAGAAGAGGAAATTTTCAGTGAGCCCAGGCCTAGATTGATTTCCTCCCCAAAATCAAAGTAAGGGATAAATTTCAAGGCATTTGGGTGGAGAAAACTCCAGAAAAGAAAAACCTTAATTTTCTACTGAACTAGCACTACAGGATTTTGGCTCCAAATCTGGATCTGACATCTTGACCTGATAAGATCTATATCTTTTTTATTTCCATTTGAGGTTCTCAGTTTAATATGTCTCATCATACCAAGCTTAATGGAAAGCTTGAGGGAGCTGATAACTTCCGATATTGGAAGTATAGGATCTCCTTGGTCCTCGAAGAGAATGAGTTGGACTCCTATATCAATGAGGAGGTTCTAGTTCCACACGGAGATTAGGCTAAGGCCTTACATAAGAAGAAGTTGGGACACCTAAATCTATGTTTGATGCCCTAACCAAATTATTTGAAGGGAAGAACATAAACAGGTAGATGACTTTGAGAAACCAATTGAAGAATGTGAAGATCCAGAATGCTGAGACTATTCGCTCTTACTTTACAAGGGTCTCTTAGATTAAGGAGCGGATAGAAGTAGTAGATGAAGAAGTGGAAAATACAGATATTGTGATGACCACCTTTATGGGTCTCCCTAGATCATGGGACTCTTCCATTCAAAGAATCTGTGCCAGAAAGAAGTTAGTCAAGTTCAGTAGACTATGGGAAGAATGCTCTCAAGAAGAAGCTTAGATAGCAACTCAAGAAGAGAAGATGGGTAGTGAAGATCAATATCTCACAGTTCACTCCAAGAAAAATAGGAGGAGCAATTATCAATCCAAAGGTAATATTTCACACTCTAGAAAATATATGAATACTATTACATTTTTCACATGTGATGAGAAAGGTCAGATATCTAGATTCTTCCCTAACAAAAGAAATCTAAAGAATAAGGGAAACAAGAGAAGACATCATACCGATGTTGCATAGGATGATGAACCTTCCACAAAGAGAATCAGACAAGAGAGTGATGACTCTTCAAGTGAGGATGAATATGTACTGATCTCTGCTCTCACGGGAACTATTTCACATGGGAGCAATGATTCGATTATAGATAGTGGTGCTTCCAAGCACATGACGGGATTCAAAGAATCATTTGTGAAGCTATCTGAACATGAGTCACCTCACAAGGTGAAACTTGAGGATGACTACTAGTATCCAATAAAATTTAGTGGTGAATCCTTCTATAAACTAGCTCTGGAAAGTCTTTCAAGATGAGGACTGTATTATTTGTTCCATGACTAAAGATGAACCTCCTCTCCATATCTGCATTGGATGCAAAAGGAATGAGGGTTGCTTTTGTAGATGGCCAAGTTCTTATGTGGCCAAAGGGAAAGACTTTTGGTGATGCAATAGTGATTGGAGACCAAGAAGGAGGTCTATACAAGTTGAAGGGCCAACCAGATCAAGATTTGGTTTATGAAATAGTAGAACCAAATGAAATTTGCAATAGAAGGCTTGCACATGTACATTATACAACAGTACCACTTGCAAGAAAATTTCTTGAAGGTCTTCTAGAAATTCAAGCAAAACATGAAGGGGTCTACAAAGGATGTGCGAAAGGAAAGAACACAAAGAAGAAATTTCCAAGTAGTGAGAGCAAAGCGAAAGGAATCTTGGAAATCATCCACTCCGATGTATGTGAACAAATGTCATCAAGCTCACTAAGCGGGTATGTGTACTATGTTTCTTTTATTAATGAATTTTCTAGGAAGACATGGATTTACTTCATGAAGAATAAATATGAACTTGAAGTTCAACGAATTCAAAGCCTTGATTGAGAACCATACTAAAAAGAAGGTCAAGACTTTTCGATCAGACAATGGCAGAGAATTCACTTCAAATGAGTTCAAGGAAATATGTATGGACTCAGGGATTAAGAGGGAGTTGTCCACTCACAATCCACAAAGGAATGGGATTGCAGGAACGAAGAATAGAACCATCATGGAATGTCCAAGAGCTATGCTTCATGATCAAGATCTTCCTATGCATCTTTGTGCAGAAGGAGCCAGAACAACAGTGTATGTACATAACCGTTCTCCACATCGAGTACTCAATAAAAAAACTCCTGAAGAAGTCTTCTCCGGTAAGAAACTAGAAGTCAGCCATCTTAGAATATTTTGTTGTCCTGTGTACGTACACATTCTAAAAGAGAAGAGAACGAAACTAGATCCTTCAGGAACGAAGGTTATATTTGTGGGATACTCTGAAAGCTTGAAGGCTTACATAATATATTTCCCAAGGTTCAAAAATATTGAGATCAGCAAGGATTTAACATTTGATGAAGTTTCAGCCTACATCAAATCTAGAAAGAAACTTGCTGAAGAACCTGAAGAAGCAGAAGCTCCTAGAATTCATGATACAATCATGAATGAAGAAACTCAAGAAGAAGATCAAGAATTTGAAGAACCACAAAGAACTGTAGATCCACTAGAGGAGAAGAATCCTCACAAGAGGAAACTTAATTTGGTACGAGATATTATCCAAGGTGTGGAAAGATATTGGGTTCCAGAAGAGAATGTTAGAGAAAGAAAGAGGACCAGATCATGTTCCACTTATGTAGCTTTACTATGTGACTTCATTGATAAAGAACCTTCTAAATATGAAGAAGTGGCCAAACAAAAAGAATGGATCATTTTTAGCAGCGTTGCGTGATATCTGCCTCTGTGCTGTGTGATGGATAGGAGCTTAGGAGGCTAGCTACGATGGAAGGTACGTATCCATTCTCATTTGGAAAACATGTTTGAGTAACTCTCGACGGATTTGTGTATTGCAATAAGTTTATTTTATTGAAATGGTGGCACCACCATTCCTTGCAATGGTGCAAGGACGAGTTTAAACGACTGTGTAACACCGTATTGCTTTTGGTAATGTTTATGTTTATAAGTTTATCTACAGTATTTGCATTTACTGTGTCGATTTCATGGTTAGCACTCTTCTTCGTTTCACTATGAGGATTCACAATTAGTGTCTATTTTATTTGTATGAAATTGTTACTATGTTGTTGGCCTTAGGAGCCATGCTGTGAAGGGAAATGGAATTCCCGTCATTTACACTGGGACTATGTAGTTATATGTATGGATTATTGATATTATATGGACTGTGTGTAATCAAAATCATTGTTTGAATTACTGTATGGATAAATGTTGACAACGTTGTTGGCTTTGGAATCCATGTTGTATGTGGCATTGTCGTTCCCACCATTTTAGGTATGATATTGTATTGTACAATTGCATTATCATTTTTATGGATGAAACTTGTCTATGGATAAATCTTTATGTTTAACACGTAAGAGCAATGAAAGGGTATAACCCTTCGACGGTTGTCATTTCTATTCTCCTAGTGTTGACAGGGTTGCATTAATGTTTAATGGCTTTGTTAAAATATAGGGCCAAGGGATTTAGTTATAGTGGGTAATTTAAATGGGTCTTTTGACCTCTCTGCAAATATTTGATGTTTTATATTACATCCTGCGTATTTATATATATATCATGGCTTTGATATTGGAATGTTATAGCGTGAGGTAGAAACCAAATAATGAATCCTACAGGATTTGTTACTATGACTTGTAAATAAAGAGACGCTACAGGAATCGATCTTGGGTCATTACGGTTGTAAGGTTTTATATATGTATGGATTTGATTTGGGCATAAATCCTACATGAATTGATCCTATGACCTCTGTGTAATTATGTTTATGTTTTTAATGCATGTTGTACATAGTATTAGGGTTCATTTATTGTGTTGTGGATTTCGTTATGGCATGCAATTCTTATAATATAGTTTGTAAATATTTAAAGGGTTTAATTTATTATACATGTAATGGATTTATTATGTGATAGTTTCTTTACTACATACGATTTTGTAGATGTAGTTGGTATGATAAATATATGGTTTCGTTTAATGTGGAGTATTGGTAAAGCATAAATCGTGGACCATTAAGTGGTCTCGATACTTGGACTATAGATTCGACTTATGAGTTTTTTCGTTAATGGAAAAAAATATTGTTTAACCTTGGTTCTTGGTAGAAATAATTACACACCCTCAAAGTTCCTTGATGGTTTTTTATTTTAGCTTTAATACTATGAATTGATGATCATTCTCAAGCATAGAATAATTTGTTTAGAATATTGCTTCATTTAGAATATTGTTTTGTGTATACTTGATATAATGTAAATGATTTATTTATTAAATTATGTTTAATATATTAGTTAACTCTATTTTGTATTTAGGTTTTGTTTATAACTTAACTTGAATTACTCTTTTTTTTCCGTACTATAGTTATGCTCACAATATCAAATTTTCAAGTAGAGTTCATAGGTAAATAAACATATAGGCGATGTTAGAGTCATTCTGAGGTTTTAGAAAAACAAAGTTTAAGATGTAAATAAATGGAGAACTAAATATAGAAGAAATAAACCCTAAATATTTCTTAAAAGAGGAATTAATTTAGAGACTTAGGTTTTAAATGTAAACCCTTAAAGATTTTGACACGAAAACAATTGTAAACATAGAGTTAGAAATATAACATGAACAATTGCATATTCTAACTAGAAATTATTCTAGATAATGAAATAGGAAGTCAAGGACCTCATACCTAAAAGGTGAAGATATTCTAATGGTTGAAACGTGAAAACTTAATGACCCAACATTAACAATTCATAGGAATATATAACCTGTGTATTGATGACTGAATAGGTTGGGAAATACCGCGTTCCACCCAACCATGAACAAGAACCGTTCTTGGTTTTAATTTGGATCCCCTTGAGCAGGTTCCAACATGTAAGTAGCTTAGAGCTCATAAGGTAAGGTTTCCCTAACTAGTATATCAGGTCTGGGTCAATTCTCTTTTTTCCTCTTAGGAAACTTTTCTCCAAGAACTCTCTTGAGAATAATGAGGCAGAATAATGACTCCAAAAAGATGGAAGAGATCCCTAAGATTCTCTTTGGCTTGGGACTTTATAGACAGACTTTTCAGTCAAATCCTGGTAGTTAAATCAAGAATCACTAGATTTCTTGATTTAACCCATTTTAGTAATAATAACAATAGATGGAGCTTTTTGTTCTTTTTTACATTATAAATATTATTACTATGCTTACTCTTTATACATACCATGTATAAAATATATAATAATATATTATTTCTTAACATTTTTCTTTGGGTATCATATATTATGATCCCTAAACTTATGACACTTTCTTCATTCAGGTTATGAGGTAGGTGGTTAGGTATACTAAGCTAGCAAAATCTAAACATTCTTTCATATTGGATTCCCTCATATAACACGGTAGTTCTTTAGTACTTGATGAGATACATAAATTTGAAATTTCATTTAATCACTTATAAATAAGTGAGATGCGATCAAATTTTTCTCAAGTTGTTTTCACTCGACATAATTTGTTCTTTTCAGTAACTCCTAGTGCTTATCCACATCCCATACCCAACCCTAAAAACATGGAGTTATAAACTTAGTGCAATTCGAGAGCTCCTCACTCGCCATTAATGCTGGGATGTACTTGTAGGATACACCTAGGGATACAATGGCCAAGGATCCGATGTTTGAGAGCTTATGCTCAACATCAACATGGAAGAATCCATAGCTTATTCCCAACACTTCCAATTTATCTTTTCATGTGTTCTAGAGCTTCATTCTCAACATAACTATAAGTACTCATGTGCTCTGGAGCTGTTGAGGCCAGGAAATTCCCAGGAAACAATAGGAAGGGATTCTCCCCAGTCAATGTTCCCAACTAGATCATTGACTGTTTGGTACAGGGAATCCGTCCGGTTTGCGGTCCGGCTACCGTAGGTCAAAGTAACAAAAACAAAGGTTTTACCGGTTGCGGCCCGGTCCACCATATATATTTTTGTATTTTTTGACTTAAATATGATATGCAGATGCCTAATTGACCATGTAGGGCGATAAGGATGCAAGGAGCATTCACAATGTGATGCACAGGTTCTTACCTCTCATCTTAGGCTCACAAGCATCTAAATCACATGTGCAGAAACAAAACTAACTATCTACCTATCTATCTATCTATCTATATATCCCCGGGGAGCAAACTGTAATTTAACTATGAGTAATGTGTATTGTGCATGCATCATAAAGAGAAACTACAGTTAGCTGATATTTCTTTCCATAATGCATGAACGTTGAAAGATATTTCAACAACCAGATAGCCAATTGTTTTATAAATAGCATACATTACTCATGGTGGTAATTGCACAAAATAAACCAGAAATCATTTAAACAAGAACATAGGTTCAAAGAGTTAGAACGATCTTACAGTTAATGGACATAAACTGGAAAACAAAATAGTTAATCTTTCAGCCATATTTGAAAGTGCCACCAATCTTTCTCCAACAGGAAAACAATGCTTCTTTATTGCAAAGAGAAATAGTTCTTCTTACAATATCGTTTCCATGTCTAACTGGGAAAAAGCCTCCTTTTTCCCTCTAAGTCTATTACATTTATACAAAAAGGGTGAAACTATTGGACTGCCCAAAAGTACCTTTTGGGATTCCCAACTCTTCACCTACCAAAAATTTACTTTTCCTCAAAGATTTACAAAATCATTACACATTGCAAAAAGTGACCGCTCCTTTATGAGGAGGGTCCCACTTGGGTATCTAGAAACTTCTTCCATTTCGCAGCTTCAGAGGCAATGCCCTCAAATGCGCAGGGTTCCAAAAACTAAATGTTGATTTCAATTTTTTTAGCCTAGTTCCTTATAGCCTCCACTCTGTCTGTACTCAACCGAAGCTGGTCTTCCAAAAGATACACACTAACTGCTGAGTGGCCTACTTCGCTTCTCAGAATCTGGTCATCAATGGCCTTAATGTGTTGCATTCTTGCTTCTTCATCCTGATGTATTTTCTGCAACATCTCCACCAATGAATTGTGGTCTGGGAAATCATCCAGCCTCTGCTCGGCCTCTACCTGGCACCGGTTGTATGTGATAAGGACTCTTCTGAAAAATTCCGTGCAGGCTCCCTTCGTCTTCTTGACTGCTTTCTTGAAATCCTCTGCAGTGTTAATAGAAAATTCTATTAAGTTATAATACCCCATGAGGGCTTGTTTATCTTTTGATGGCAGCTCTGCTGGAGTTTCTTCATTGCTTTCCAATCTTTCCATTCTTGCAGTCAGGACCTCAAGGACATCCTGAGATCTGTCCACAAAGTAAGATGCAGTTTCCAAGATATCTTCCAATCGGCCATTGATCTGCAACACTTTACATCTCTCCTCTTCAACAAAAGTCTGTAGCTGCAGCATCTTGGCTTTTTGGGCCAAGACATGCTCTTTGAATGGCTGGAGGTGAACCTGCTGTTCTCTTGCTTCCTCCAGAGCAGTGGTCAGAGAAGAAATATGCTCTTGATGTTTCTCTCTCTGTTCTTGGGAATGCATCTCACTGGCCTGCAAGATAATCTTCTGCTACTCTTTGAGCTCTTCTACCTTCTCCTGTAGCCGTTCTTTCTCTATCATCAGCTCTTGACATTCTTTCTGCACTTTCTCCAGAGCCTCCTGTGTATTTTCAATAACCTGTCTTTCCACTTGGAGGGCCTATACTTCAGCCCTTGAGGACTTCATTTCCTTTTGCATATCTTCATATTTTCTCTTAAGCCTCTTTCTTTCTTCTCTCTCTCTCCTCAATGTATCTTTCAACTGAGAAGAGCACTTTTTGGACCGCTCCAAGTTAGTTATTACCTTGTCCATGTTATCTTCTGAGGCGTGGATCAGTGCAGTCCCGGCTCTCAGGATGAATCTTGGATCTTGGTCTGTTCCTAACATAACAGTCGTATCCATTATCATTTTACCAGGCATACTTCCTGCTTCAAATTTCCTTTTTGTTCTCTTCATTATTATATTTTTTTCCCTATCATAATAAAGAGTGTTGAAATCAGGGATTTCTTCTCCTTTTTTCTAAACAAAAGGAACTAGCTTGAGTGAGGAGACCACAAGTGTGCTAGAAGCAGGCACTTGTGGGTCATGGACTTCTGGGTTTTCCTTATCTTGACTCTGCCCTACAGCTGTTTCAGAAGCTGACTACTCTGTCTGTGTCAACTTCAGCTTTTCAGCTTCTTGCTTTTGAATCTCCTCCTCCAGCTTTCTTTTCTTTTCTTCTTCTTCTGTCTTAGCTGCTTCTTCTGCTTTATCAGCTGCTTCCTGAGAATCCTTTATGTTCTCTTCTTCTTTTGTATGAAACCACCTTGCAGCTTCTTGCGCCAATCTCTGGGCTTCCTCATTTCTCTTTCTGGCCTCTTCATCAGCCTTGGACTGTTCATGTCCTTTCCCACCTTTTGTGGTAATCTGCTTCTTAAACCTTCTTCTCAAGTCTGTCATGTTTACCGCATTTCGGAAGATGGAATCCTCTCGATCCCAATGGTGGGCGTACTCAAAATGTATGTTGTGCTCTTTACAGTGTTTAGCCACTTTGCCATGAGTATCATTTCTACAGAAGGACATTTCTCCAAAATGAAATATTTCCAGTTCTTCTACAAATTCATTAGCCTTTTTCACTCTGGTAAACTTGTAGCTTCCTAATATGAAGGGAAAAGGAGGATAAGTAGTCTTCTTATGCTCGAATAGAAAGCTGCCTATTCCATCCAGGAACACTTGTCTGACTGTCTCCTTGTGGATAATGTAATCGGTTGCATATTTGGGCAGCGGGGAAGGTGCTCTCGAACCTCCAAACATCCTGAAGTACATGCCATTTTCGGTCAAATAGTAGTCTACATACTCCTCTATTACTTGCAGGGCCTCCTCCGACATACAATCACACTCCTTCAGGAAAATGAGTGTGTATAGAGGCATAAGGAAGTGTTCACATACTTCTCTATAATGGCTATGGTATTTATGTGCCCACAATGGTTTATAAGTAGGATAGATAGGCATTCTTTCCCTATCCCAGATGCACCTAATACCAGGGAAAGGATGGTTGCATAATATGCAGTCTATCAGTATGGAGCCCATATAGAATTCTGATCTCTTCTGGGACTCTCCTCCCAAGGATGAGGCCAAGAAAGAACAAAGACTATTTGAGACAAGGTTGGCCCAGTTGAAAATTGTCCCCAGGGTTGCAACATGAAAAATGATGGGTATCCACTTCAACTTAAAGAACCTATCATGTGCTCTTCCAAAAATCCGGTTCAACATTAAAGCTATGAACCTGTAGGGATCCCTTAAGCTAGATGTATCGTAATCACCTGTTGGTCTGTATCTGTAATGTTTTCCTTGCAACATCATTTTTTTAAATGTCTCCACCAGATCCATTCTAATGTTGTTTAGACAATCATCGGATAGAAACACTTGGGCTTCTGGTAGGTGGTAAGCCAATGCTACATATCTGCGGTTGTATGCAGCATAGACCTATCTTTCAACATTTTCTAGAATCATTGTTGTGACATCTTCCCGGGGCAGAATCCATCTGATTACCTCAGAGCACGGGAACAACTCTGCTCTGGTGGTGATCTTCATCATTGAAGATCTTTCTATCTTGGCATATATGGACTCTTCTTCTAAGCCCATGTCAGGAACCTCTCTGTGGGTGATCAATCTATATATATCCCCCCACTGGTATTCAGATTCAATACTAGAAATGCACTTAGTGTCTTTGTAAATGTATTCAGTTTTAGTGACCACTTCTACTTCTGGTTCTTCTTCAACCACAGGGGCCTTCTTCCTTTGCCTCTTGGACATTGTGAATTCTTCCTGCCATAAAATTGTAAAATTAAGCCCTTTTGGCTGAGTGACAGACTTGCATACATTAATGTGCAGTGTGCCATTTCTTCTATGTTTAATATGACACCAATCAGTTAATGAAGCAAGTATATGCATTTACCTAGGCTGAAAAGGCCTAACTAACAGAGCTATTGAAACACAATGCGTATTATTCAATGGCCTTGTTTATATCTAGCATGATGAAAAACAAGTTATATACAGTAAAATGAGCAATCTACCACTGTCGTATGATGTTAAACAATTCTATCAACAATATTCAAAAGGCAATAAATCTACATTCCTATGCCACAAATCTTGGCTCTCTACACACGCCAATGTCATTTCGTCGCACGGGAAAGATGGTGGTAACTATGCGGTTTTTTTCAACGTTGCCATGCTCACGCACTAATATTTATGACATATCCCTTTCAGCAGGATAGGGATTCGACGCTAAGCTCAAATGAGGTCGCGCGGAACTGCATGATGAAAATGATTGGGGTTCAAACAACACGGAAGCTCAAAAATGGTACAAACAGTCCCAAAACCCCAAGGAAGGCCATAGCAAACCTATCTCGTACCCACCATCATTACACAGGGCAGTTTGGCATAGACAGCGTAACGACCGTCTGCGCCAAACCCCCTTACTCTCTATGTGCAGGGCTGTAAAATAAACGATGGTGAGGGGAAAACTACTACGCATGTCAAACCGCCCTCCCACGATCTACTATAATACAAAATCCTCCAAATATATAAGCAATTATGGGGTCGAGTAAATGACTGGGAGAGAAAAGCACCGTAGAAAGCATAACCACCAAACGTTCAACGGAAAGGGAAAGGAAAACGAAACCTACCTGGAACTGATGTGTGACCGGCGTGTATGGCAGGATGAAGAGAGTTAGGATTCCATAGCTGCCACCTGGGTGCGGGTGTTACGGAGAGAAATTCCTATGGCTTGGGGTACCACAACAGACAGCTAGACTCCAGAAATCAATCTTCTCCAATATGCAATAGAAATAAACAATCTAACACTAAAGGATCGAACCTCGTACTTTATTCCGGACGGTTGAAGTAGATCCCCGTTGAGCTTTCCAATCTTCAGCTTGAATTGTTATAGCACGTCCTCAACAACAAGTAAACAATACAAGCATACTATATTTCATGGTGTTAGATCTATTCTAGCATATATAATCAATAATGTAAAAGCATTTGACATATTCCAATGGAAACAATATTCATTCAAATACACATTACTGGACAGGAAAAGATATTTCTATTAATAAGAATCAGATATTACAAGTGACAACCTCTGACGGCACGTCTGCGAACCGGAGAAACTGAATCCCCCACTTAGGCCTCCACCACCTCAATCCTCCATCACTTCGATAGCAAGCTTACTAAAAATGGGCAATCTTGGGAAGAACACAACAGTGCTCCAAGGAACAAAGGGATGCAGACTCAAGCATAAAGTTCTGGCAACAATGGACTATAGTTTCGATGCTCTCAACTTTCTCTTATGCTTTCAATGTACCAAGGGGTTCCTTATATAGCTCTTCAAAGGGATACTGAAGGGTCGAATCCGTGCGATCTCAAGGCATATGGAAGGCCAGGAGTCATATGAGTCGGATCCAAGTCAAGGAACAGTCCAAAAGGATTTGGATTTATGCACACATCCCGATGTACGCGACTATCGAGGGAATATCCGCGTATGTACGCGGTTATCGGGGAAAAAGCCGCGTATATCAATAGTATAATGTTTTTTGGGGATGATTAAGGTAACATAAAAAGATATAAAGTGGTCCAAAGGGGTTAATGAGTCTGCAGCGGGACAAGGGAAGGCCATACAATGTGTGATTCACCTAGTGTGGTGGAATCCGCTATAACAACGGGTACCAGCAATAGGGTCCAAACAAGCTTGAGCACTCGAAAGCACGAAAACGATACCGCACGGTCGTCAAAAGAATAACAATAAAAAGACATAACCCCACGATCCCGTGTATATATAGTCAATCACAATGGGTGAGCAAAAGATCGGACGACGGAAAGCTTCCGAATCAGAAGATGAAAGCAAACGCCCTTCCACAAAGGCGGATGATCAAAGCGCCAAGCCATCCACAATGAGAAAGTTAAGGCGGAAACAACACACATACACGTCAGAAGGGCCATTGTTTCTTTCATCCTCCACGGTGGAACCGTAAAGCGCACCATCATCCGCAACGACGGGACTTAAGTTGGAAGCGGAAAGTCTAAGAGATCGACGAGGAAAAGCGCTCGACAGACGCAACGGTGGAGCCAACAAAAGGTCTGACCTTCCGCAACGGCGGGCTTAAAATGACTCAAACGATCGGAAGGAGAAGACCTCCGAAAGCCACAATGGCAGCAATCGAAGACTTACAGGATCAATGCAAACAATCAAAGAGGGAGAAAAAATTCAAGCCATAATCGGGAGAGATTGCGATTTACCGTCCGCAACGCCGGAAGGAGAAGGCTCCCCGCAGCCGCAAGGGTGGAAGCCCGTGACTGATGGAAATGACAAACAGACCCGAAACGTCAAGGCATTGTTCAGAAAAGGAAAGCATTTTCCTTCCACAACGGTGGAGAAAGAAATGATAAAAGTTCTGATGCCAAAACACAAAAGGAGCCGATGAAAATCAATTGAAACGAGAGAAAAGTGAAGTTAAAACTGAAAATCTATCCGCAATGGCGGAGAAAGAAATGATAAGTCCTTCCAATTCAAACATGCTATAAATGCATTTAACAAGATCAATGAATTTTTATTAGGCATTGGTTCTTTTCAAGCATTAAAGCAAGTAGTAGATCAATCCAAACATAGGAAAATAAAAGAAGAAAATCAACTAATCCAAAGCAAAGGAGGGTCCTAACTTTTTTTGGAATTTTGGGAAATTGTTGCAACTGCAATAGGAGCATCTCACGCAACACAAACCATCAAT
>LPNX010429534.1:427165-457842 GCA_001517045.1 Pseudotsuga menziesii | reverse complement strand
AATCATTTTATATATTGTTCTTTTATATATATGGCTATATATCTCATGAAATTCAGTTCATTATGAGTGCTCTGCTACTACATGTAATGTTCTTATATATACTATACATATATATAATGTAATGTTCTTATATATATACTGTAGAATAATGCTCCATTACTATATATATAATGTTCTATATATATAGTACATGAAAATCCTCTCAGTGTAAGTGGTCGGTTATTATATATATATATATATGCTCTTACATATAATAAACATATCTCTTTCTTGCCAATACCTCCATGTTTTCCTCTATTGTTTACCTTTCCTTCATAGATTATTTTCCATTTAACTTGTGTCATGTATTTTTTTTCTCCTAAATCCTAAATCCATAGATTTAGGAATTAATTACCTACTTACTAAGGCTTTACTGGTGGGATCTTGGCCTTGAGCTCCTCACCAGAAAACATTACAGTAACAATGAACTATTACAAAAATATTTAGGGATTTGTTGACGCGCATATATGACTATGTATGTAACGGGGGAAAACAACCCAAACTAAGATCCTTAAAGCAGGCTCCAAGCTGTTTGGGATGGTTGTTCCCCACAGGTTTAAAGGCTCTGTTAGCCTGAAAGTCTAACTAAACTAAGATAAAACTAGAAACTACTGCTTTGTAGTTAAATCGATCTATAATATACCTATAAATATACACAACAAACTTGTCAACGAATGTACAAATTAAACTAGTTAATCTGATTACCAATGAATTATTAATATAATTAAATTAATCTCTGAACTAAATCTATTTAGTTAATCTTAACTTATAATATAATAATAAAAAAGTCAATCAAATATTAACATGTTTAAAGAGTTACAAAATTGCATTATTAACAAATATACATTAATTACAAAAATCAAAGACTAACCTAACAGCAGTATAAATATTCAATTCTGATTTAATGAATTGTTAATAACATAATGAACAAAAAAGAAATTTTGCTATTTTGCTATAAGTTTGATCCTGATCAAGAGCAATTCAAATATTTAAATTGAAATTGAATTCTGCTAATAAAACTACTGCATGAATACCCTTGATAATATTTAAATAAATTTAAACATTAACAAAACCATACAGTAATCATTACATGTTATATAAACAACGATATCAATCATCAACTACACAACATGATATATCAGCAAAATCGAAACATTTAAAAGTCGATAATGATAAATAATATTTGCACAATTCTTTAAAGAAATTATAACAAACATTAATAATATAGAAACAGGTGACAAAACTGAGAGATATCACAAATCATATGCAAAGTATAAAAACTGTATACATATATTAAATATCACCAGTTCAAACGCTGTAGCTACTGACAGGAAACTGTCTTGAGTCACAGATAGATCAAACAACGGTCTTGTCCTTCCCCTTCCCAAACTATCGACCTCCACTAGCAGCGTCTCATCAGACCTCGAAGATAAATCTCTCCTGGCACTGTTGAGCGCTCCCAACTCTTTCAGTGATCAGGCATTTAGATCTCCTTGAAGAAATAATTCTTCAAACAGAGCTCCTCCTAGTATGCCCCCCTTTTCCATCAAATTCCAGTCTTCTTAAATCAACAAAAATGGAATCCAAATTGAGTTTTACACAGGTGAATTTTTGCTGGCCGCAACTGCCAAAATCACATTCAGAAGATCCCAAAAATCTCCCTGAATCCATCACTTTCTCGCAAAATCCGCCTAAGTAAAACTAAATGGGTTCGTTCTGGAGAAAACCCATGTGGCGGATTTTTTTAGATCTGTCTCCATTTTCTCACAATGTGGCCCAGAAAAACATGTGTCAGTTGAAAACACATTTCTATTAATAGCTGAGAAGGAAATTCATCTCACGGCAGTTTCGTTCATCTTCTCTCTTAGTCCCAACAATTTCTCTGGAAATTGAACTGCTGCTCCATTTTATTTTGAGCTTGGGAAATTGAAACTCAATTGAAATCTATAATTCCCAAATCTCTGCGTCCAAACTTGACATCAAAACCAACAAATTAATACATAAATAGCATCTAAAACTAAACTCAAAATCATAACAAAATGCAAAAACAGGAACGAAATAAAACTTTAAATTATGCAATCGATCATAAAGGTCGGCCACATTCATTTATTTTCAAGCTCGATCTTTAAGCTCTCGCTGCCACTTCGCAGATTTGCTAGTTTTTTTGATAGCCATATTCTCCACAGTATCTTTTTTAAGAGATATTATGTGATAAGTCTCCATGTTAAACCACAACGTTCTTATCCTTCCCAATTTCTTGAATGAAGACAGCTAACGCGTGAGACCCTCGAATCTCTACAATCTGGTAGAAACAAGGTGACTAATTCAAAAAGTATTATTACTAGCTGTTTACGCATTAACTACTGGAAGAGAAACGCGGTGTTTGCAAGCATTCCTTTGATGTTAGTTATGATATGTAACCCACAAAATAATCTCGTTGAACCCTCACAGTTCAGCACCCTCTAATTCATTTAATAGAAGTCTCTGACATGATCCTCAACATGAGCTTTAGGCGTTATTTCCATGTAGTATAGCGAAAACTACGTGACCTGTTATGAACCCACATTTTGAATGATAGATTCTTTCTTTACACTTTGAGATTCTTGTAATGTGGCAACAATATTTCAGAATTGTCATGATGTCCATCCACTTATGGCGATTTATGGCATTAATTGCAAAAGTGCCGAAAGCTTTACTACCATAAGCATCATATTTTAACCCATAAAATAATTCTTTATTGATTAAAATATTCTTTTGGTTGTCGTTTCATATGGAGAATATCCAATAATATTCACTGTTACTTTGTCTTTTACCCATGTGGAGTAATGTTCACCAATATTACCAATGCTGAGAATGGTTAATGTATAATAGCTTCAACCTTCCAATTTTAAAACCTTTATGATAACAAAATCACATAATAAAATCAAATGACAAATATTTGGATAAGATTTCAAGAGTAGGTTAAAAGTATTAATACTTATCCCTTGACTTTCAATACAAATAATTTCAAAGTAGCGATTTTTTCAACTAATCCCTAGTTCGTAAAGGTTTTCCTTAAAAACATTTAATTTCATTATTTCAGTAGCTTCTGTAATGTCACCATTTCAGTAGTTGTCAATTCTTTAGTTTTGCTATATGAAATTCAAACATTTCATCAAAACAAAATACAATTTTATTTGATGAAATAATGTTTTTTAAAGGCTGTAGGGTAGGGGCACAACAGATGGCAACTGACTGGGCGAAAGAGTTATCTATGCAAAAACATGAAATATGACTTATGTATGTAGCAAGATAAGAAAATTTTTCTTTAACTCAGATTAGCATTATTTTGAAGATAAAAAAAATGGTGCCTTATAATAAGACTAGATTTCAAACTAATACCAGATTCAATTCTTTTATCATTATCTAGAGATTACCTTAAAAAATGATACGAATTTTAAGTTTTTTCAGAAAACATAGGAATCCAAAAGAAATTAGTCCTAGGAAATACAATACAATTTTGATATTTGACCAGTTTTTTAAGACATGATCCCAATACTACAGTCATGACCCTCCCCGGAAGCGTCCATAGCTTCGAAAGGGTTGACTTTTAACCATACATCCTACCGTTCTAGTCCCAAGATATGATAAAACATGAATATTTCGAACTTCTCAATTTATTAATGGGTAAGCTGCATTAGAACCCCTTCACGAGTGTGGGATGACCTTGGATTCTTATAGATTTTTGTATATATAACAATTTATGATTTGGAATCCAAATATGCCACAGACGGAGCCCTCCTACCCGCAGGCGTCCATAGCCTCGAAAGGATACGTCTTTTGACCCATTCTACCCAATGGCTTATATCCCAAACTAATAATTTTAAAGAAGGATTCATACTCAGTATTTAAGTGCTCATCCACAAGAGATTTGCATGTTTATAATGGGAGAACGTAATAGGAAACACTTTACGAGTAAGATAGCATAAAGGATCTATAGATAATTGATTTTATTATTAAATTGCAACTACTATCCCAGAATTGATTTCTAAGTAAGTAATAGAATTCCTAGTAATAGTGACTTCGATATTCATTAAATCCAAGAATTTGAGGATAATGATAAAAGAAACGAAAAAAATGTGAAAGTTTTCGTCTAGTATTTTTTTGTTTGCAACGGTTCGATTTCCTTTCCTTTTATTTCTAAGAAAAGAACAGATTTCTAAAAGTCTCGCTTTCTTCATATTTTATATAATCAAATTCCAAATTTATGACATAAAAACATTCCCATATCTCAATCATTTCTCCTGGTTTTGAAAAATCAAAAGAAAAATAAATTGAAAAGGAAACAACCAATATATACATGAGTTTTATTTGAGAAAATTACAAAAGCGAAGGATTTCAAAATCTACGAGGAAACTCTTAGAAAATGAAATTTTAAAATAAATTATACACACATGACACAAGAATTAAATCAAGATCTCATCAAATGGAAAATAGATTTAACAACATATGACTAATTACCAGCAAAGAAAACGAGAGATTAAAATAGATTAACATGTTTTAAAGTTTTTTATCCTTATTTTGCTTTTAAATCTTTCAGTTTAGTCGAAGTTGTTTTTTAATAATTGATGGGACATTAATCTAATGTGTTTTATTCAGAAATCAAAGTAACAAAATAAATCCTAATGAGTATGCAGCTATAAAAGATGAAAGGTTCTTTCTTTTAATGAGACGATTAAAGAAAACGAGAGGAAGTAAAGAACTGCTTCCCTGATAATGATGTCGTCATCTCATTCTTAAAATGATGTTGTCGCAACTCCATATATATGCATTTATTCAAATGTAAAGAAACATAAATCATTCTAAATTATAAACCTAACCTAGACTAATAAAATAAAATATATACAAACTAAGTAAATGAAAGTTTCCAATGAAGCCATTCGCGTAGCTTGAAACCTCCCAGAGAAAACAAGTGAAATATGAGTATTGGAAATTGGAATAATTCAAAATGAAGAAAAGAAACGAAATCAAATTTTGTATGTACAAAGCATAAAAGATGACATGGAAACCTTTTAATAAATGATTCCTCTCACCATGCATAAATCGGATCATAAAAATCAAGTCAGAAGAAAATAGATTTCTCGTGAGAATCATGACTAAAAATAATCTTATCAGAAGTATGATTCAAAATTCGTGAAAAGGGATCAATAAAAGACGTATCTTTTAACACAATATCATCATGACTAAATTCAAAAAGAACAAAATGACATTTGGGTATTATTTCGAAATCAAATACGTCATTGTGTCTTTTAACGTGACGAATATCTTCATATATGATTATCATGTTGCAATGAAGAAAATTATTGTTCAATACATCATGAATAAATTGTGCATCCCTTTCAATATTACAAATTAAATCATAATCCTTACTGACAAAATATAAAATGGAAGAACATGCATGAGTCTAATGAGTAACGATAGTAGAAAAATTATGATCTTCTTCATGACAAATTTGAAATAAATCAGAATGGATATGAAAATGTCCTTCATCCCCCAAAAATGTATTTCCTTGTATCCTATCAAAATCTGACCATAACGAAGTATTTCTTAGAAAATCATTAAGATGTAAATGAAATCTATGATCAGCAAAAACATCAGGATACAAAGAGTAGTAAGAGTCAGAGTATAACAAAGTAAATGCTTCTCTATTGATATGATTTGTTCCATTGACTACTTTAACAAAAGCATCATTAGAAAAACTCTGATCTAAGGAATTTTGTGAAGAAATGAAAGGAACTAACTCATCATGAAAGGAAGATGATGAAATTATATCATCACTAGCACATTCAGTTGAAGAATTAAGATTTTTTGGTTTATCTTCCATTGTCTTATGAACAACAAGAGTTTCGAAATTATCACTTAATGTAAAAGTCAAATCATCATCCCTTTTTTCTTGTTCTTGAAATTGCATGTCATAAAATTCTATGATTTGTCCATTTTCAACAATTTCATTTTCAGCAGTGGAATTAGGAAGAATAGATTCGATATCAACTTCAACTAATGAACTAACATGCATGCTATCTATTGCAGAATTTTAATTCTTTTCCGAATCATGAAAATCAGAGAGAGAAAGAAGATAAAGAAACCAATCCATTTTGTCTTTTTCGGAAAGCTGATGTCTTTCATGAAACCTGCAACATATTAACATGAATCTAGAAAACAAATCATCAAGAGATTCATCTTTATGTCTATGAATATTTTCTAACTCAAATCCAAGTTTCTCATAGCAATAATCCTCTTGATCATTAAGAAATAACTTTGTGAAATGTTCCCATGAATGAATGGATTTTGCTGGCAAGAACTTAAACCAAATCAGAATTCTTCCTGTGAAAGTAGCTACAAAAAGTATGCATTTCTCAACCTTATCAAATAGATTTATGCAATCACAAAAATAATTAAAAACTGTAAGATGATGAGAGGCAGAAATTTTACCTTCTCCATTGAAGCTCAGTCGTTGCAAGAAATTAGACATCTGTGGAGAAAAACTTTCGTGAGATGTATGAAAACTGAAACCATGATCTAAATCAATTATATCAGCCATTTCAAAAATAAAAAATGAAATCCAAAATCAACCAACTCAAAATGGCCTTCTTGCTGATCAGGCCCTCCTTCTAGCACCAATGTTGACGCGCATATGTGACTATGCACGTAATGGGGGAAAACAACCCAGACTGAGATCCTTAAAGCAGGCTCCAAGCTATTTGGGATGGTTGTTCCCGACAGGTTTAAAGGATCTGTTAGCCTGAAAGTCTAACTAAACTAAGATAAAACTAGAAACTACTGCTTTGTAGTTAAATCGATCTATAATATACCTATAAATATACACATTAGAGGAAATTTCAACTCAAAATGGGCCTTTTAACTTTTATTCAAATTCCATGTCATCATGTGTTAGCCAATGAAATTTCCTTAAATTTGAAATACCGTATAGGTCTTAAACACTTTTTTAATATAAATTTGGGGATAGGTATCATAAAAAAAACTACTTTTTTTGTTTGTATTTTTGACATATCTCCTCGTGTTTTTACTCAAATTTCAATCGGGAGAGCTCGTTGGATGCGGAATTAAATTCCGCATCCAACGAGTACCCACTCGAAATACTTTTGATAGACCCCACTACCCCAAAAACAAGAAATACCTGAAAAAACGAAATGATGACATCATCATTTCATTTTTTCAGGTATTTCTTGTTTTTGGGGTAGCGGGGTCCATCAAAAGTATGTCGAGTGGGTACTCGTTGGATTTAGAATTCAATTCCACATCCAACGAGCTCTCCCGATCGAAATTTGAGTAAAAACAGGAGGAGATATGTCAAAAATACAAACAAAAAAGTAGTTTTTTTCTTTATTCCTCCAAAATTAATAAATATTATTTTATTATTTTAACTATTATTTTATTAATTCATTTTAGGAGGCCCATTTTGAGTTGAAATTTCCTCTAATGCAACAAACTTGTCAACGAATGTACAAATTAAACTAGTTAATATGATTACCAATGAATTATTAATATAATTAAATTAATCTATGAACTAAATATATTCAATTAATCTTAACTTATAATATAATAATCAAAAAGTCAATCAAATATTAACATGTTAAAAGAGTTACAAAATTGCATTATTAACAAATATACATTAATTACAAAAATCAAAGACTAACCTAACAACAGTATAAATATTGAATTCTGATTTAATGAATTGTTAATAACATAATGAAGAGAAAAGAAATTGTGTTATTTTGCTGTAAGTTTGATCCTAATGAGGAGAAATTCAAATATTTAAACTGAAATCGAATTCTGCTAATAAAACTACTACATGAAGACCCTTGATAATATTTAAAGAAATTTAAACATTAACAAAACCATACAGCAATCATTACATGTTATATAAGCAATGATATCAATCATCAACTACACAACATGATATATCAGCAAAATCGAAACATTTAAAAGTCGATAATGATAAATAATATTTGCACAATTCTTTAAAGAAATTATAACAAACATTAATAATATAGAAACAGGTGACAAAACCGAGAGATATCACAAATCATATGCAAAGTATACAAACTATATACATATATTAAATATCACTAGTTCAAAGACTGTAGCTACTCACAACCAACTGTCTTGAGTCACAGATAGATCAAACAACGGTCTTGTCCTTCCCCTTCCCAAACTATCGACCTCCACTGGCAGCGTCTCATCAGATCTGGAAGATAAATCTCTCATGGCACTGTTGAGCGCTCCCAGCTCTCTAAGTGATCAGGCATTTAGATCTCTTTGAAGAAATCATTCTTGAAACAGAGCTCCTCCTAGTCTTCCCCCCTTCTCCATCAAATTCCAGTATGCTTAAATAAAAAAAAATGGAATCCAAATTGAGTTTTACACAGGCGAATTTTTGCTGGCCGCAACTGCCAAAATCACATTCAGAAGATCCCGAAAATCTCCCAGAATCCATCACTTTCTCCCGAAATCCGCCTGAGTAAAACTAAATGGGTCCGTTCTAGAGAAAACCCATGTGGCGGATTTTTTTAGATTTGTCTCCATTTGCTCACAATGTGGCCCGCAAAAACGCGTGTCAGTTTAAAACGTGTTTCTATTAACAGCTCAGAAGGAAATTCATCTCAGAGCAGTTTCGTTCATCTTCTCTCTTAGTCCGAGCAATTTCTCTGGAAATTGAACTGCTGCTCCATTTTATTTTGAGCTTGGGCGATTGAAACTCAATTGAAATCTATAATTCCCAAATCTCTGCGTCCAAACTTGACATCAAAACCAACAAATTAATACATAAATAGCATCTAAAACTAAACTCAAAATCATAACGAAATGCAAAAACAAGAATCAAATAAAACTTAAAATTATGCAATCGATCATAAAGGTCGGCCACATTCATTTATTTTCAAGCTCGATCTTTAAGCTCTCGCTGGCACTTCACAGATTTGCTAGTTTTTTTGATAGCCATATTCTCCAGAGTATCTTTTTTAAGAGATATTATGTGATAAGTCTCCATGTTAAACCACAACGTTCTTATCCTTCGCAATTTCTTGAATGAAGACAGCTAACACATGAGACCCTCGAATCTCTACAATCTCGTAGAAACAAGATGACTAATTCAAAAAGTATTATTACTAGTTGTTTACGCATTAACTACTTGAAGAGAAACGCAGTGTTTGCAAGCATTCCTTTAATGTCAGTTATGATATGTAACCCACGAAATAATCTCGTTGAACCCTCACAGTTCAGCACCCTCTAATTCATTTAATAGAAGTCTTTGACATGATCCTCAACATGAGCTTTAGGCGTTATTTCCATGTAGTATAGCGAAAACTACATGACCTGTTATGAACCCACATTTTGAATGATAGATTCTCTCTTTACACTTTGAGCTTCTTGTAATGTAGCAACAATATTTTAGAATTTTCATGATGTCCATCCACTTATGGCGATTTATGGCATTAATTGCAAAAGTGCCGAAAGCTTTACTACCATAAGCATCATATTTTAACCCATAAAATAATTCTTTATTGATTAAAATATTCTTTTGGTTGTCGTTTCATATGGAGAATATCCAATAATATTCATTGTTACTTTGTCTTTTACCCATGTGGAGTAATGTTCACCAATATTACCAATACTCAGAATGTTTAATGTATAATAGTTTCAACCTTCCAATTTTAAAACCTTTATGATAACAAAATCACATAATAAAATCAAATGACAAATATTTGGATAATATTTCAAGAGTAGGTTAAAAGTATTAATACTTATCACTTGACTTTCAATACAAATAATTTCAAAGTAGCGATTTAGTCAACTAATTCCTAGTTCGCAAAGGTTTTCTTTAAAAACATTTAATTTCATTGTTTGAGTAGCTTCTATAATGTCACCATTTTAGTAGCTGTCAATTCTTTAGTTTTGCTATATGAAATTCAAACATTTCATCAAAACAAAATACAATTTTATTTGATGAAATAATGTTTTTTAAAAGTTGTTGGGTAGGGGCACAACAGGATTATAAGGGGATATTACACCATTTTTTCTCACTATATGAAAATAAAATTTTGAAAACAATGCTTTAATTGCTTTCCCATAAATATATAGAAACCTTAAATACAAATATTTAGCACACATTTCATATTTCATTATAACCAAACCCAAAATTTCATACTAGATACAAAAAAAACAAAAAATAAAGATTTCAACATTTTTCCTTAAAATATACATAGAAAACCTTTAAGATGAATACACAAAGACAATACTCTATCATAGTCTATAAAACCTTGTATAAGAATCATCCCAAAATTGAAACCATATGATTGGATGCCTTAAAAAATAAATAAATGAACCTCCAAATCTAATATAAGAAGTCAAATGGGTCAAAACATAGCGCTGGCTAGAAACCATACTTATGACTCCCCTATGACACTTGTTTTTAGAGTACTTAGCTATATACATACACGATTATGTCTAATGTAATATTTTTTGTGGGTTAACAGTCCAATATCTATCTTATAGGTACTAGAAAAGATATCGAGGAGACTCTTATTAACACTCTCCAAAAAGAATAAAATAGTTACAAAGTTGTGGTTACTGATAACCATTTAGTCCAAATAGATTAAAAAAAGCCCTAAAAAAGTGAATAATACTAATTGTCTATTCCAAAAATTCATCAACAATTAACAGTATTTGAGAGTCTCTAAGTTAAGGTGGATGAGATAAAAGTTCACTTCCTAAAGGATTCCCAAAAGATGCAAATTGGTTAAATAAAAGACCCTCAATGTAAATGAGTTTAAAGAACACATATCCACAATTTTAGAAGAAATAAATCTATATAAGAAAACCCCAAATTTCATAGTTAAAAAGAAAAATTAGTGTTTTCCGCTAAAATATCTCAAGAAGAACTTTAAGACCACTACATGAAGACAACACTTAATGGATACTCCATCAAACCCTCTAAAGGGGACATCCGAAAATTGTTCTAAAGAAACCATATAAGTGGATGTTTTCAAAAATAAATAAATAAACCTTACAATCTAATATAAGAAGTCAAATGAGTCAAAGCATAGGGCTTCCTAGTAATCCAACTTATGTCATGCCTATGACACTAGAGTATTTTTAGTAATTACCTATATACACCAATGAGTATGGATAATGTAATATTTTGTTGTGGATTAACACTCCAATAGCTCATAGGGACTATAAAAGATATGATACTCTAAATCACCCATCCCAAAAGGAATCGGTAAAACTACTTACAAGGTCCACTCTCAAGGTTAATGGTAAAAAACCTTTGGGGCCAACTCAATATGCCTTTCAATTAAGATAGGTTCTACTCTTTTTCTCTTGAGACAAAAATATTTGTAAGTATGGGTTGCCAAAATCCCTTAAAAATGACAGAGATATGAAAAAAAAAACTATACAATTTTCATGTGTGATCTTTTTCTCCATAAAAAAAAACCCAAACAATATAAAAAAAATGAAAAATTCAAACCATAGAAATCAGCTCCAAAAAAATTGCCAAAGTCCATAGAAAATAGAACTTAACATACTTAAAAATTAATAAAATACAAAAAATTAAGATCTATAAATAGATGGCCCAAGAGTATCCTTTCAAGCATATACTCTCTAACTCTTACTAACAAAGATTCACTAACTAGTGAAGAAGCAATATTACACAATATCTCCAAATGGATAGCAATACTACACAATACCTCTCAAAAGATAACCCCTAAATCAAATAGTGAAGAAGCAATGCCTTCAAATGGGTTGCAATAAGCCCTGAAAATTTTAATAAGACTAAAGGTGTACCCTGAATGTTCCTTAACAATTCAAAAACATTGAGAAACTCTAAGTTATGGGTCCGAGAAAAAGGCACTCCCCAAACTGTAGAAAAAGATTAAATAAACCCTAAAAACAGGTGGCCAATGGCAAATGAAGAAAAATTAGAAGCAGTAATTTACAATTGCACAAGCTAAAAGCAAAGACAAACTACAAGCCCTAATTAAATGAGAGTTCTAAAAAATTACAAAACCATTGAATCCTTATTTTACTGAAATCTTTTAAGAGAGTACCAAATAAGCTAACTCCTAACTAAATCGAAACTACAATTAAGTAAGGTTCTCTGAGATAATAGCTAACCATCAAATTAGCAATAAGGTCGGCAGGTTTCAGACAATACCTAAATAAGGTCCAACAAAGTGACCAGGTCGACTTTAACGAAATCCTGATCCCAAGTCTTGATTTCGTCGTCGGTAGGAGCTGAATTCTCGTCAACTGGATTCTGAGCCTCGAAATGGTACTTGCAGTAGTCGATGACCTTCGAAAGTATCTTTCCTCAAACGTTATGGAGAGGAATGGCTTTAGCCGTGCCAACATCCTCGACCATGTTCTTGATATGCTGAGACTCTGAGGCAACCTGCACACCCACCTCGAACAATTCGTTATCATTGCTCTTCAAAGCCACCTTCGACTGTGTGGCCATGACTGCCGGCAGGACTGAATAAACAGAAACGAATTTATATGTAGTTTTGGAGCAAAGATAAATCTGAACGAACTTTGCCCTAACTATATACCAGCTCGTGTGAATAAACAGAAACGTGTATGTGCGAAGAGAAATCTGAACAAACTTTGCCCGAACTATATACCAGCTCGTGTGAATAAACAGAAACGTGTATGTGCGAAGAGAAATCTGAACGAACTTTGCCCGAACTATATACCAGCTTGTGTGAATAAACAGAAACGTGTATGTGCGAAGAGAAATCTGAACGAACTTTTCCCGAACGATATACCAACCGGTCATAATAAACAGAACGTGTATGAGCGAACATAAATCTGAGCGAACTTTGCCCAATGATACACCAGCTGGTCTGAATAAACAAAAACGTGTATGACTGAAGAAAAATCTGAACGAACATGGCCCGAAGTTACACTATTGAACGAGCTTGGCCCCAACTTGGAACAAATAGAAGTCTGAACGAAAGATCTCTAGGATTTTATTTATTTATATAGTTGGGTATTATACCGAACACCACATGTGGCCTTTTGATTTTTTTTTTTTAACTAGGTGAGTATAACCCCAATTTAGCACACTTTGATGCTATTTTAATTATATGTTTTTTTATTTTTGTTTTTTTCAACTTCGTTCAACAAAGAATGACTTTTAGGATTTTCATGTTTTATAATTTTTACCCTATTCCCTATCAGCCTCAAAACTATGGTAGACATACCTTCCTCAAAAGGCCCATACCATAGTCTCTCCCAATTTGCCTATGAAATGATCCCTTTAAATATGGAAAGAAGAAATATTGCTACAATCCTAAGAGGCTAGTAAGTTCATCCGTGAAGGTAAGTTCATCCTTGCCGGTAAGTTCATGAGTTTATCCAGCTAGGTGAAGTAGTCAAGTGCCACAATGACCTAGTGGTGACCATTTGCGAAATGAGGTTACATGTCATAAAGTCAATGGCCCATTTTGAAATGGACCCAAAGTCCTTACAGGGTAGATGAGCACACTTTTTTCTCATATATATTTGACAATGTTGACAAGTTTTGTAATGTCCCAAAAAATTGAAAATAAAAAAAAATTATTAGGCTAAGTGAGTGAACATTATTGGACTTGGGCAAAGTATTGTACTCCTCATAAGAAGAACGTCCTTCTTCCTTACTTCAGTTATGATTATTAGTGTGTTTGCTTATGATGTCGTAAAGTTGGTTACTAAGTTATTCTTATGGTTGTACATTGATTTGTGGGTTAATTACTTTTCTTATGTACTTCAATATTTTCAACATGTGTTTACTGTTATATACATGGTTCTAACTTAACTTTGTTTTTGGAACCAAAGTGGCTGGAGTGGCAGGACTAGTTTCCCTAGTGACCCGGAGAGGTAATAGTTTTTACTTGTCTAGCTAGCTTGCTTAGTTCTCTTGAACTAATGCGCGTCTTCCATTTTACATGGAGGTTCCTCTAGTGTGGGTAAAGCTGGTCAAGGAGTGAAGAGAGTTGGATCACTAGCCGCTTGTAATTATAGTTCTGTCCTAGTGACATTCAATGTCTGTTTTTATTAGACTTTGTGTTAGTGACGAGATCAACACCGCACTTATTATTTGTATGACTAAGATTTATTAATTACGTGGCACTTATTATTCATGGTGTAAATATTAAGATGTGTTCATGTCTTAACATTCTTTTATTATGTGTCTAATTTACTAAATGCAATAACATATACTTTAATTATTCTTAACACTTTTATCTTCTTTTGTTAAAGACCAATCTTGGCTTTATAAATAACAACATTGCCATGGCATAGTGTGTATGTCATGGTCCTAGGCTTACAGCATAAGGAATTTGATAAGCATGGTTCTACGGGTTAGAGAATAAAGTACACAATGTATGTGATACTTATGACTTGCATTGATTTGGGGTGGCGATTTTAAACCATTGCACATGGGGTTTATAACTATGCATGAGATGGAGGCATTCGATATTGTAACGCATAAGAACTATAGAGAAGTGGGTTTGGAAATCATTAATGGACAACAACTTGGCACCTTTAATGCACGTTCGAATGTGTGCCAGCCCAACTTAGGTCTTGGCTCCACGATGGAGTTTGGTCATTTGCAATGTAGATGCTTAACCTTTTCTCCTACACAGTATTGAGAAAGCGACTTCCATGAGGATGACAAGTATGAGAAATGTTTGGGTTTCACAACATCCATTGTTTGTTTGTAACTTACTGAACAATTTCATACTTATTATTAGTGTTATTGTGTTGTGGTTGCAGGTTACATGGATGGCGAGGAGAGGCATGGTTCGTAGCATGAAAGCAAGCTGTGGGCAAAGACATACCTTACAGTGAGCTTGTTAACAAGTATCCATTTGTCACCTCTTGTATTTATGGTTGAGACTCTGTTTTAACTCATCGTTGGTTTGGTTTTGCTTGATTCTGGTTCCAATAGATGCATTTTAGTTTGGGGTTTGACTCTGTGGAAGAACTCTACGTTTTTGGGGCGGCGACACACTTGGGGTTTGTTGTGTGGTTTCAATGGCCTTCGAGGTGGAGTTTATAATGTAATGGAATGTATTTAAGATGGTGATTTTAGCAACAGAGGGAAACTTGGTACCTTTGATAGGATCTGTGTGTATTTTATACTTCATAATTTGATTTATGTTATGTGATCACGTAGCACCATTTCTTGCAATGGTACAATGGCCAAAGAAAAAAACTGTGTAAAATTGGCTATGGCTTTATACGGATGTTTATAAATGTATCTATGTTACATTCATTTAAATTGTTATTATACTTATGTTTTAAGTGGCATTCGCCTTTGTTTGTTGGACTCTTTAAGTAGATGACTAAATAGTGAGCGCTGATGGCTTTTGGGGCTAGACTGTGAATGGCGTTGGAACTCACTGTAATGTCCCCAGCCCTCCAACCAACGAAGAGGATGCTACCACACTATGATATAAGTTGGGAAACTAGCACCATGATGATTTAAATAACTAAAAACTGACAAACCTAAATGCTTTGAAGTAAAATATGCAGAGATGCATAATTATTAGGAATATAGTAGAATCAAAACCATACATTCAAGAATTCAACAAGTTCATCACAATTAATTAGACATCACATATAATTGCAGAGATGGAATAGTCAAGAATACTTATCTTATGCACTATTCGTCCCGCAATCGACTACGTCGCTGCAACGTTCCACCCAACCATAGGCTAGTGTGCTCCTTAATCTCTCAGCAACATTCCCACCCCTGAGCTCGGCATGATTTCCCAAGGAATAAGGAACAAGCAGGCTTACACACAATCAAGAATACACAAATCAGCAAGCCAACACAATCCAAAGACCAACCACTACATACACGGAGCAAAACAAGCGGTTCACACCTCGTCCAGGGAAATCCAATTCCTGAGTCATTCTTGGCCCTGTATAGGACAAAACGTCTTAATAATAGCCACATCCAACCCAAAACGAAAAAGAACCCACATCAAACCACAAATCGTGGGGAAATCAGTAGCCCCAATCTCAACATTGAAACAATGGGAAATACACAGCCCAAAATAGAAGAGGTGATCACACTCTCAGCCTGGGCAGGGAAAACATATACACACACCACAAAATTGTGAATGGCTCCTTCACACGGAAATTGTGCATGGCTGAAAACACCTCCCCAGCTTTCTGCGTGAGGAAAATAATGAAGAGTGCCACCCTGTGCATCAGGAGAAAGGAGCGACCGTATCTGCGTGTGGATGGAAAGAATGGAGGAATGAGAGAATGTAATTGTTTTCCTCCTTTCCCACATAAAGTGAGATTCTGTTGGTGGAGTGTGCATGTGGGAAAGGGCTCACAGTCCTGCCACACACCACTGCCCAACAATAACTATCCCAACTAATCAACATAAGTTTTAATGTGGTATTTGACTGATGAGACAAGGAAAGGTGAGTGAGTCTAAAGGGTGGGTGACAACTAAATGGGTTTAACAGCTTACACATGGCTTTTCCTCATTGGCCCAAGGTTTAATAATTCCCCCTCCTTTTCCCTAGGAAACTCATACCCTTTTCATCATGGTTGCATTGACGTAGCTGGTTGGGGTTTATTTTAATTAAAAATGCATATTTACATGATGCCAAAACTATAAGGTGCTGGATAGCACGATATACCATCGGCAACTATCCCTATTGCCGCAACATACACAACCAAATCGATGGTGCGGATTTTTCTTTTAGCTCCACACCATGATGAATTACAAAATATACATCATGTATCTTTAAATGAAAACGGGGTCAAAACTGGGGTATTACAATCCCCTCCGCCTTAGAATAACACCGTCCTCGATTTTCCAATACATATACAATTTGCACATAAAACTTCAAAATTTTGCAGATCTGTCCCACGTTCAATTATTTAAATGAAATTTCACGACCAAGCCCCCCGGCTTCAACAAACTTCTCCTGCTCGTTCTCGTCTTTCAGCTTATCCTGAAGCCTAGGAACTTGTGGCTATTTCCCTATTCATGTTCCCTCATTGGGAAGTCCCGACGTAAATGATGTCCTCTACATTCCTAGCATTTCACTCGTTGCTTCATCTTTACCTGCTCAATTTCCTTTGAGTCTTCATGCGTGGACCATTTCTTAACGGGTCGCTTGGACGAATGTCCCATCACTGATCCACCTTCCTTTCCTTTGCCAATTTCCCCCATAAGGCTTTTCACCTCCCTTTGCAAACCAATAGAGTCTTGCAAAATCTGGTGGTTCATTTCATTCTTCTTTTTCTGTATCTTGAGCATCTCCCCAAGATTTTCTTGGGTCTTGGCAATCATTTGAAGGAGACTTCTAGCCAACTCTAGCAACTTTTGATCTGCTACCATGATCAATGTGCACCACCGGGTTTCACTTTTCTCACGTGTGAAATGTACCATTGAAATTATGTGAGGCCAAGTGTAATATACACATTAAAATCAGTCAGTTAACTGCCCAATTGGCATGGCAGTCCAAGTCTCATATTCAAAGAGACTTTCATATATTTCATGCCTTCCAAACAGGCACACGAGCTCATTCATGTGCATTTTTGGGTAGGGAGTTAACCATTCTAGCATTCACAAATTACTTTAAGCAAATACACACATTCCATTTTCAATCATACATGCATTCAACAATCTTTTTTTTTCACAATGCATATATATATATATATAATTAAAAGGGAAAGAGTTTCAACTAGACCAAATAGTAGTCATTGATGTTGAATCTTGATAATAGTATTTGAAGAACTTAATTTATCCAAGCAATAAATACATGGATTAAAGTTTTCAAAACAAATTCCGGATTACAACAAACCAATACACTATCACATAGGCACATAAAATTATATATGTTTTTTTTCCACCACCCCTCTCTAATATCCCTATAATTCGAATGCCCAGGGATTTTCATGCCTAATTTTCTCTTCCTCTTCACGACTAAAATCATTCTTAATGTTGAAAGATTTCCTTATTTATTCAAGCGTCACCCCCTTCAATATATTTTCCACATTTTGGCATGTCAAATCAAACACATTCTTTATGTGGAGATAATTTGCAGCATGAACAAACCAAAAATCTTGATAAGCCAAAATTTCCATAAAATTTACAAAAACTATAGATCTTGAGCAAAAAACCACATACAAAGCATTACTAAGAAAAACCAAAAAAATATTGTATAAATGAGACCATTTGAGTAATTATGCATTTAATAAAAATATTTCAAGAATATTCAAATACAGTAAAATAAGTCATCTAACTAAGATTTCAAATGTCTAAATAATAGTATAAATTTTTAAAATAATAGAAAAATGTTAATGTGACATTCATATATATAGATGTTTGTCCCCAACACAAGTTTCAATCTTGATGTGATCAATTTCATTATAAAGGCATAAGAAATCAAAGGTGTAGAGGCTAAAGAGAAATTCTGTAGGGATTAGGGAATCATAAACTTACCAATAATAAAAAAATTAGCTCTTAAGGGAATGTTTCCCATATATGAAAATAAAAAATAAGCAAAAAATTAGTTGTTAAGATAAATGTTTCTTATATACACAAATCATGAGTAAAGTGTATGTTCACTATTTAGGTCAACATATTCTATAAATCTTGACCATGTGTTTCATTAGTAAATTGTTCGTTAGTCAAGGGATGAGCGCACCTCAAAGCTCCAAGTTACTTTAGTAGAATACACAACCATGGGAAAGATTTTTAGAACTAAAGTACTATGATATTCTAAATTTAGAAGACCTAAGATTTCTATTTTGAAAAATGTACAACATTTATACTTTGAAAAATACATATAAATTTTCTAAACCTCATGATTGCATAAAAATAAGATTTGTGAAATAAAATATGGAAATTAAACTCACTTATAAACAACAAAATGGAACTAGAAATGAGTATCTAAAAGTCACCTCTTTCAAAAGAACTTCTCAAAATATCGAAAGAATAAAAGAGCTCAAATTTCATACAACTTGCAAATAAAATTTTAAAAAACAATGCTTTAATTGCTTGCCCATAAATATATAGAAACCTCAGACACAAAGATTTTTCTCACTATATGAAAATAAAATTTTTAAAACAATGCTTTAAATTCTTACCCGTAAATATATAGAAACATTAAATACAAATATATTGCACACATTTCTCTATTTAAATGGTTCTTAAGTAACCATTAAAAATAAAATTTAGAAACACTATAGTTTTGTTCATAAAAAATATCGAGAAATTTAGAAGAAATGCATCCATAAAAGCAAACCCCAACTTTCATACTACATGTAAAAAAACAAAAAATCAAGATTTCAATGTTTACCCTTAATATATATATGGAAAATTTTTTAGATGAATACACAAAAACAACACTTCATAATACTCTACCAAACCTTGTAAGAGAATCATCCCAAAATTGTTTTAAACAAACCATATAATTGGATGCCTCAAAAAATAAATAAATTAACCTCCTAATGTAATATAAGAAGTCAAATGGGTCAAAACATAGGGCTCACTAGAAACCACACTTATGATCGGCCTATGACACTTTTTTTTCGAGTACTTAGCTATATACACACATGATTATGTCTAGTGTGATATTTTTTTGTGCGTTAACACTCCAATATCTTATAGGGGCTAGAAACGATATCCATGAGACTCTTATTAACACTGTCCAAAAATAATAAAATAGTTACAAAGTTTAGGTTAATGATAACCATTTAGTCCAAATGGATTGCAAGAAGGCCTTAAAAATTGATCAATACTAATTGTCTATTCCAAAAATTCATTAGCAACCAAAAAAATTTGAGAGACTCTAAGTTAAGGTGGATGAGATAAAACTCCACCTCCCAAACGATGGAAATTGGTTAAATAAAACACCCTCAATGCAAATGATTTTAAAGAACACATATCCACAATTTGAGAAGAAATGCATCCATATAAGAAAACCCCAAATTTCATATAGAAAAAAAAAAAGAGTTAGTGTTTTCCCCTAAAATATCTCAAGAGGAAGTCTAAAATCAATACATGAAGACAACGCTTAATGGATACTCCATCAAACCCTATAAAAGGGTCATCCCAAAATTGTTCTAAAGAAACCATATAAGTGGATGTTTTCAAAAATAAATAAATAAACCTTTAAAATCTAATTCAAGAAGTCAAATGACTCAAAGCATAGGGCTCCCTAGGAATCCAACTTATGTCATGCCTATGACACTAGAGTTTTTCTAGTATTGAGATATATAGACTCATGAGTATGGATAATGTAATATTTTTTTGTGGATTAACACTTCAATAGCTCCTGTTTTTATGTCGGGAATGGGTGGACGGTTTTGAGGGTTTATCCTTTGTGAGGCTGGTCAACGGGTGGCTAGGCTGCGCTGGTCTTTGTGCACGCATCGGCTCAGGGCTTCCTGCGAGAGCCATGGCTTCTGCAGGGCATGGAGACCCTAGCTCGGTGGGAAGAGAACCAAAACCAAGAAGGGAGAAGTCAGATGATAGGGGGGACAGGAACTAGGTTAGGATAGAAGGTAGGCCTCGGGGGCTATTTTTCGAATACCACCACCATCCCAGCGATTCAAATGAAATTTGAGATGGTTAGAGGTAAGATAGAACTATGGAAGGAAAAGGCCCTGATCAGGAAATTTGTGGGGATATCGCCAAAGGAGAAAGATATGGTTAAGTGGATAAACAGTCTGTGTAACTCTAAAGGGCATTATGAATTACATGTGGGATCAAAGGGTTTCTTCACCATTATCTTTTTCAACAAGGAAGAGAGAGATAGAGTCATGGAGGGAGGCCCGTATTTCTTCTTCTCAGCTGGGTTATACCTTCATCCATGGAAGGAACATTTTAACCCAGAAACATAATACATGATGGTTTCCGCAGCGTGGATTCACCTCTTCTCACTTGCAAGTGAGTACAGGGATTTGGACACTCTAAAGGACATCGAAAACACCCTTGGGGAGTTCATAAAAGTAGTAGAACACACTAAGGTCCAAAGGTATACCTCCTTTTCTAGGATTTGCATCTATATGGACCTTTCCAAAGAACTCCATGCAGCAATCAGTTTAAATTGGGATTATGAGGAATGGTTCCATCCCATAGACTATGAGAAACTCCCCTTCTGGTGCCGACACTACCATGACTATCGTCATCTTGGGAGGAAATGCCCCAAAATAAGCCCCAAGAAAAGGATATAGAAGAGGATGGGTTCACACAACTTAAAAATAGATGAAGAAGCAAATGCAGAGGAAGACCCAATGCAAAAAAGGAGCAAGTGACAAAGGAGCAACAAGTGACAAAGGAGTAGCGATCCAAAAACCCCTTCGAGGTGTTGGGGAGGGAGAGTGAGGACGGGGACATCACAAAACAAAATTATGCCGCAGAACAGTAGGAAGGGTTGATAAAAACCCTAGAAGAGGAGGGTGTATAGCAGATAGAAGAGATGGAGGAGGATGAAAGGGACGATATGGAACTAGTCAAGCTAGATCTGGATGCGATTGAGGAAGAATGTGGGAATAAAGGAAAGGGTTATGTCTCTCGACATCATATCAAACTCCTTAAGGAGGTAATCATAAGAACCAATGCCCATGAGAGTCTAGGGATTGACCCAGATTTGCAAACAAGAAGTAAGAGGAAATCTTCAAAAGAAGAGTTAAGAAGAGGACGAAAGATGAATAAGCAACGCATTGCTATGGTGGGAGTTAGACTCATTGAATCTAGCCAGTATCCTACGATCAAGGAAGCCTTCTATGAAGTCAATAAGCAGTTTCAATGAATCTCATTTCATGGAATATAACGGGGTGTAGCAACCCCAAGAAATGGAAAACAATAAACAAAAAAATCAAACAAGAAAACCTAGATATCCTTTTCCTTCAAGAAACTAAATGTAGCCTTGAGCGCTTGGAGAAAATTAGGGATAAAACTTGGAAAGGTAGTCAACTAATGGCCCTAGATGCTACTGGACAATAGGGTGGATTAGCAATTCTCTGGCAGCCAAGGGCCATGGAACTCTCAGAATGGCGAGCAAAAATGTTTTCTCTTATGGCAAACTTTCGCATTATTGATTCGGGAGTGAGGGGCTCTTTGGGGAATGTTTATGGACCCAGCAGCTTCCATGAGAAGTAGACCTTCATTTCCTTTATCAACTGGCTCAAGGAACAAATTGACTCTAGAAATTGGGTGCTTAGAGGGGATTTCAACCTTATTTCCAACCTCGGGGAAAAAAAGGAGGGAAGAATAATTTTGGATAAATATCAAGAAGCCTTCTATGAATTTCTATCTTAGAGCTCCATAGTGGACCTCGAGACAGGAAACGGGTGATACACTTGGAATAATAAGAGAGGGGGGAGCACCTGGTGGCCTCCCTCCTTGATCAATTTTTGGTTTCAGAGAATATTATTCATAGTACAGGGGAAATTGTCCCATCTGCCTTTCCTCGGATTGGTCAAGATCCTCCACGGGTAAGTCGTTCTATTTTGAATAGTTCTAGTTGGAACGTAAATAATTTAAGGACCTTGTCAATCAATGGTGGCAGGAGTTGGTTCTCCCCTAGGAACAATTATGTATCATTTTCAGTAGAAACTCAAGGCTCTGAAGGCCAAAATCCCCATGTGAAAGAGGGAGGAATTTGGGAACTTCTTTGAGGACAAAAAAAGGTTGTTATGTGAGCTGGACCTCATAAATAGAAAGGGCACTGAATAAGTTTGGGATCAGGACATGAAGGCCAAAGACAAATACCTAATGAATCAAATCGAGGCTAGGGAAAGGTAGGAAGGAATATTCTAGAAACAAAAAGCGAGGGTTAAATGGTTGTAGGAGGGAGAAAGAAATATCAAATTCTTCCATAACTCCATGATTCAAAATAGGAGCAGTTGCAGAATCTAGAAACTAAGAAACGAGATGGCAGTAGAGTGGAAACAACATGGGATATAGAGGCAGATCTCACGCAACATTTTTTCTGAGATTCTTAATGAGGATGGAGTGCATAGAGGTAGGGATATCAGAAAAATCACAATCCTAATCCCTAGGGTAGTTACTGGAGAAAACAATGAGATGTTGACCAACCTAGTGGTGATGTAGGAGGTAGAGGAAGTAGTCAATCAAATGGCCCTAGGGAAATCCCCAGGCCCAAATGGATTCACATCCAAATTCTTCCATTACTTCTGGGATCTTGTCAAGGAGGAGGTCCTTAACATCGTGGAGGAATCCAGAAACAAGAGGGTAGTCCTCAAAGCCTTTAATGCATCCTTCCTACCCTTAATCCCCAATGAGACAGGGGCGAATAGCTAGAACAAATTTTGAACGATAGCTTTATGTAATGTCATCTACAAACTCATCTCCAAGATAATTGCTATCCGTCTTAAACATCTCCTTCACGAGCTTGTTAGCCCTCTGCATTCGGGATTTCTGGAAGGAAGACAAATTTTGGATTGGTTCATTATTTTTCATGAGGTGCTTCACTTGCTCAAAATCATGAGGAAACCATGTATGATGATCAAGCTTGATATAGAAAAGGCTTATGATAAGTTAAATTGGCAGTTTATGGAGAAAATGTTGGAGACCTATGGCTTTTGTCAGGGATGGGTGGAATGGGTCATGGGCTTAGTCACAACTCCCTTCTTTAACATTATCCTTAATGGGTCCCCAACTGTTACTTTCCATCCCACTCACAATATCAGACAAGGTGATCCTATGTCCCCTTTCCTCTTCATCCTTATGGCTGAAAGCTTGAGTCACCTTATCATGTCCTAGGCAGAGAGAGGAGAAATCAGAAAGTTCAAATTTTGTGATGGAACGGCCCCTCAAACTCACCAGCAATGTGTAGATGATACTATTCTCATGGGGCACCATTCAGTCCAAGAAGCGCAAAGCTTGGATGTCAATCCGAACAAGTCTCAGGGATTTTTTGTGAACAAATCCCCAGCTATGTAGAGGAACATCTTATGGATCATGGGTTTCTCGGAAGGATCCTTCCCATATAAGTACCTGGGAATTCCCCTCGAGTGGGGAGGATGAAGAAATCATCCTTGCAAGAAATCCTAGATAGAATGAAGCATAAAATTTCAAGCTGGTTTCTTCGACCCTTAAACTTCCCCAGCAGGTTGATCCTGGTTAAAACCATCATGCAGGCTATGCCTATATATCTGTTCTTGATTCTCTTAGCTCCTAAGTCTATCCTCAAGGTAATTTGAAGTCTACAACTGACTTTTTTGTCGGGTGTAAGAGAGGAAAAAGCTAAACTTTCCCTAGTCTACTGGGAGGATATCTGTTGCCCAAAGGAGCAGGGAGGACTGGGCCTCGAAGATCTTGAAGTTATGTCTAAGATCCAAGGAGCAAAATTTTGGTGCCAATGGGTAAATCATTCATCTGAGTCCTGGGTCAAGCTTTGGTAGATTAAATTTGGTTGTGAGTGGCCCATTCAGCAATTGATTAGATTCAATGAGACTCTGAGTGGGTCCCCCATATGGATGAAAGCACTGACTGGCAGGAATATTGTCCAAGACCATAGATTCTGGGAGATCAGGGATGGTAACAGTGCCAAATTCGCGGATGATTCATGGAATCAACTTCCCATCCCTTGGAGAGATCCATGATGGATTCATATCAAGGAGAAGACCATCGAGGAGGGAAAGGTCCAGGTGAACCAATCTTGGATGATCATAAATTCAGAAGATCAAAGACAATGGGATTTTCAGGATAAACCTGAACTCACAAGCATGGATGATTGGGGGGATTTTCAGGAAGAAATGATCCAACATTTTGTCAAGGTTAAGAAAGGCCCAAACATTTTAAGATGGGGATATACAAATCAGGGCTCCATTAGCATTAAGGAAGCCTACAATATCATACTGGGTACCATGAGGAGGACCACGAAATCTAGAAGAAGAAATGGACTGTGAATCTTTTGCCCAAGGTATCTCTTTTCGTGTGGCTAGTTGTCAGAGGAAGGATCTTGACCAACGAAAACCTCAGACATTGTGGGGTGCAAGGACCCTCTCAATGATGCGTGTGCTATCAATAGGAGGAATCCATGGGTCACCTCCTGGATAGGTGCACATTTGTAGCGACCATATGGGAGAAAGGGGTGATGGGATTCCGAAGAAGAGATAGGAAGCAGGGTCAACCAGCCCAAACCCTGAAAGAGTGGCTCCCAAAATCCTTTAAGAACCCTATTATCATATCCATGTGGGATGCCTTCCTGGGTATGGCCATGTGGTGTCTATGGAAGGAACAAAAGGCTAGAATCTTCAGGGACCAACTTAGAGATTCAGAGGCAGTGTGGAATACGGTGAAGGACAACCTGTTGTCTTCCATCTGGAGCATGCAATGGCATGACCAGGATAAGATAATCCTTCGAGAAGAAGCTCAGATTGCTACAAGTTGGGGTCTCGACAGATCTCTGATGGAGGGCCTCTGAAGATGAGACATGATATTCTAGCCATCCAGGTTGAATTTCTGGTCCGCCCCTCCCCCACAAGCTTTGAAGTTGAACTTTGACGGAACCTCCAGGGGAAATCGTGGACCTACGGGATTTGGTGGTTTATGTTGTCACCATGATGGAAGGATTTTGAATATTTTTCTGGGAGCCATTGGTTTGGACACTAATAATTCATCCAAATTAGAGGGAATGATTCGCGGCTTTAAAGTTTTGGTCAGAGGTGGCTTCTTCCTTGTAATCATTGAGGGAGACTCGAGCATACTTATCCAGATGGCCAAACGAATGGTGAATGGATAGGCCTCTGAAAAGGTATCCTCTCTTTAGCACATTTCGATTAGGTTGGAATACCTCCACATACTCGTCCTTACTCATATAGTGATTTCCTTTAGCCATGTCAGACGCGAGTCCAACAAAGCAGCTGACTTGCTAGAAAATGCTGGAATGGAAGGTGAACTGGGATTTCGATGCGATAGACTAGAGGCATTTGGGGAGAAAGAATGGTCCCAGCATTACAGACAAGTGGCCTCAAGCAATCTGAACAGTAGGGCACAGGTGGCTCATCTGGATGGTGGTAGGACAGATGGGCATAGGAGGCGCGAGCACGCCCAAACCAGACCATCCTAAATGCTTTGCAGGCGATGTGGGTTAAATAATCGGAGCAGATGGTGGTTGTCTTTCATTCTCATTATGGTTAATGCTGTAGAGAATGATAAGATGGGAATATTGAGGTGAGATCATTGGTAGGATTAGGCTCGTAATTTCAATAGGAGGGACATAGTAGGTGCAGGTATGAAGGATCTCACCTTCATTATCAGCCTCACTTGAGAAAAGGACCAGGATGGGAAGGCTCCCATGCATCCCTCCTCTTCTTATGTACTGAAGGCTCTGCCATCTATCACCGCTCGATGTTGCAAATTTTTTAGGTTCCAGAACCACGCATTCTCTCTAGTGTTCCCATTGGTGTGTGTTATTGAAGGTGTGTTTTGGCTTTTCCCCTTGCTTCTGGTTTGCATTCCTCTCCCTTGTCTTAAGGATCCGAAGTGGTGGTTTAGAAGAGAGTTAGGATCTGGGGAAGCTTCTGCTCAACTTGAATTCAAGGGAAATGGCATCTTGAGGTGAACTTGTCAAGCAACCAGGGCTCAAATTCAATCCCATGAGGATGCAAAACATTTCAAGGAACATGTCCCACTAGAAATTCGTTTGGAGGTCGACAAGGTGGTTGCAAAGCTTTGGGAAGAGGTGAAGCTCATGCTAAAAGAATTCTTACATGAGGAAGTAGTGGACTGGGTCCTTGACCCTGGCACCATGGAAAGAAGCCTCTACTTATGATCATTTGCTGATGATTTACTGGGTTACCATGCATTTGGTGGGTCATTCCTTGGGTGGCAAGAGAAGCTAAGGGTGAAGGGGATGAGGAACCAATGCAAATCTGGAAGGAACATATCAGCGAGTGCCACATCATGCAACAGAAGATAGATGTAATCACAGCCAAGTTGGGCTAACCTTTCCACCCTATTGGTCGTAGAACGAAGGAGTGGGCCTGGTAATGGGCAAAGGATAGTGAAAGAAGAAATGCATGCAGGGGAGATGAGGCAAGAATTGAGAACGAAGCTGGCCCTGAGAATGCCACTGTGGCTCTAAGCTCAATAGTTTCACCCTGCTTGGGCGTCACCCCTCCAAACCGGGTCTAATTTCTCCTCTTCTTTTCTGGGTCTTTTGTTATGCTGGCTTTGGTTTTATTTAGAGGTCGTTTTCTGTAGACCATTAGGAGAATTTTTTATGAACATACAGTTTATGGTGAATCTAGAACTCACTAGGATTTATAATGTCTCTCTAATGTTGTGGGAAGGGAACTTCTATAATTTTTATAGGAAAAGATGTAATGGGGGTATATGGAAATGTTGGGAAGACTCTGTATTCTTTTGGGAAGAAAGAACATGTTTGGTACTGAATGGTGTCACGGATAATACTGCCTTTTGACTATTATGGACGTTATCTTCTATGTAATTTGTCTCTGTAAAGTAATACAATGTTTTATTTAAAAAAAACACTCTAATAGCTCATAAGGACTATAAAAGAAATGATACTCTAAACCACCAACCCCAAAAGGAATTGCTAAAACTACTTACAAGGAACACTATCAAGGTTAATAGTAAAAACCCTTTGGGGCCACGTCAATATTACTTTCAATTAATATAGTTTCTAATATTTTTCTCTTGAGACAAAAATGATTTCCACATAGTAAATATGGGTTGCCAAAATGTAATGTACCTCTTATACCTCAATGTTGGTTGTGTTAAAAAGGGTAAATGTTTTGTTTATCGCTGTTACCACAAGTGAATCGAACATGTTAGTGGAAGACTTTTTTTTTCCATTAAATGACATTTTAATGAAGTATGTTAACTTAAATTCGAAAGATGTCAAAACCACTCGTAATGTAACACAATCATGACTGATAATTTACAACCATTCTCCCCTGCAGGAAAGTAAACATACCATTGAATCCTGTAACATTCCCCAAAATTAATAAACAATACAAGAAAGTTAAAACCTTCTTCCCAAGTACACCAACCAATGCTTCTTCTAAAAGACTATAGAATTTCATCTAGCTCTCATGAGGTACTTCCGACATTGCATTTATTCATGCCACATCCATTCATATAAATGCCTAATATTCGACACAAACATTTATGCATTTCATTTCTCTCGTTATCCCTTAGGAATTAGCTTGGCCATGAAGGGATTAGTATGGTAATTTAGAACAGAATACATGTGCACTTGCTCTAAAATGCTGATCAATACTAACATAAAGTTATGTGATGCAAAATATCATTCATATGATGCAATCTAATTTTCACATAGGTACGTTTTCCTACATTTTAATCATAAAGTACCTATCATTAAAGGTACCGAGTCAGGGTGTTATTCATTTCGGCTAATGAAAACATCAAAGGCATAATCGTAGCATAATTTTTCTTTTCAGTCTTCCATCATCCACATATTAATTTGATTCTGACAAATTTTATCCGTGACCTGCAATCAATTCCTTATCATAGTATAACACTTTTTACCTTGGTTGGGAACTGGAAGCGTTTTCATTGTCTAATGCATTTAACACGCCACTAAGTGCAAAAACAAACTGATCATAATAGTCTTATTGATCCTACGGTAACAAAATCCATTTTCAAGGTGGTAGAACAACATCACACACACATAAACAAAATAATGAAAATAAGACATTCAAACACAAGAAAATGAGACAGACACAAATTACGCGGTTCACCCAAATCCCTGGGCTACGTCCACCAAATGGTCACATTGAGTGACATTTATCTCATTAAGGAAAATTTCACAATACAAATATTGGCATACATTTTTTGGTTATAATCATGATCTCCTCCTCAGGGAGCCTTTCTAAGTCATTCCCACACTATCTGCACAAGTAGGGAATCCTGTACAAACAAAACAAGGCATATCCTCCATTCTAAAGTTTGATACTTTAACGATCTCTTGTCTACATCAATTATGTAAGTCTCGACTATAAAAAAAACGACCCAAGTTAATAAAAACAAGTTCCCTTCAATTACGAGGCTAGTAAATGCCACAAAAATCTATTCCCTGTGAACTTTCACCATATAAACATTTGTATGCATTTCACAAACAATCACAACTATTTGATCAATATTACAGACTACAGGTTGCCCTCTTTCCACTCTTACCTCTGCTCATAACATTACCCTCCATAACTTTATATTGTCAAGCAATTCTTGTCAAGAAGTTCATAAGTATAATGAAAAGCAACAGAGGATTTAATGGATCCTAGGGAAACAGATCATTGTAAGCCAATAACAACAACTGCCCTAAATTAAGAATTTAAGGAACTCGCAACAATCAGCAGTTGCGCCCATACCAAAATTAGTGCTAGGGATGAAAAACCTTGCTGCAACCCTACAGATTGTGTAATAAATGACAGACTCCAATGCACCTGAAACTCAAACCAAAAATGCATACACGCTGAGTGGCAGAAGGCGTAGCTGCTGGATGTTAGGTCTGAAACGCTACTGGGGAGGTGATCCAAGACTAGCTCGGGTCTACAAAAGAAAATGCTCGTATGTGTCCTATGAAAAAGGTGGGGCTTACTGTGCTACGTCAGCCTGTTTATACCAGCAAGCTCAAAACATGTAACAAGCTCAAAACTTCATTCATCACCACACGCAAGCACAACAACAAAAATGCAGCGAATTATCTTATCCAGATCCAATACGCAGACGTTTGCTTCATGGCAGAGATAAAAGTACTATTTTACCCGTAATGAATTCACAGGGGTTTTCCTTTAATATACACTCTAGCTCTCTACCAGGAACCCAAATCCCATGATACTTAATAGTTAGTTCTCAAAACACGCCATGTTCCTGACCTGTATTATTTCTGCGGGGTGCATACCATCTAACGCATATAGGTTGCATTGAACACCCTTCCAGCTTAATCACAGCACCCTTTTCTGTAGCATACTAGTTGAGGAGGATCGTCCCATGCGGATGAATAGTATAGAACAGAGAAAACTAGCTAGCTGTAATTCTTGAGAAAAGTTCTGGTTAAAATAGTTTATTGAACACGACGGAATTTTCACCAGCAACCGTGTCATTCAAACAGATAATTTATTCACTTAAGAATGCAACTACCCATCTGAGTTCAAACAGATAGAATTATCTATCTTAAAAATTAAAAGATGTACCTCTCTATGCTGCCGAATTCCAAAGCGATTTCTGGCAGATTATTGACTGCTCACCTTGGGATCCAGATGCTGGATGAGTACTTGAATGAAGGCCTTGCTCCACACATAAAAACGCAGCTTCTCTCTAGATTCAACCTCAGTTCTGTTCCCCGACAATTTTCCCCCCAGGAAAACGCGCCTAACAGTCTATAAATAACTTCTCCAAAACCCTTAAAGCTTCCACCATTAATTCCTTATGAATTCAGGAAATTTCTCCCTAATTGGGGCTATTAGTCAGGGTAACATAACGTCCCCAAAATCTATGCTTCTGAAAATTTGAATACCAAAGATGGTAGCGCCCCCATAAATTGGTGACTAACATCCGGTAACAGTTCCTAAAACCCTGGCTATTACACAGGATAGAG
>LPNX010429534.1:368779-390320 GCA_001517045.1 Pseudotsuga menziesii | reverse complement strand
ATGCTATTACAATTATGTCTATGATATATTTTGCTGGTAAATGTATGTTACATGCTTGTGGATGAAGTTTCATTCCGCTATGTTTATATTTTGCATGGATAATCATGTATATATTGCCTATTATGGATTAGAAGTGGATTTGGGATTGATATAGAACCCATAATTGGTTCCTATAAACTATCTATGTTGGTCAAGTAATGGAATGGGAAGTGAAAAAATGGTATCAAAGTGGTACTAGAGACATGCATTCATAGACATAATGGAATCCACACATGATGCGTTGACTCTAGTATCTTGAGAAAATAGTGGTCTCAAATCATCGAAATCACACGGTAAAATCCATAGAGAAATCCCATTAAGGAGAAAGTGAAATGCCCAAGAGTGTTTCAATGTCAAGGTTTCCACATGCTATTCCAAAAACAACAACACAATATAAACCCAAATGAATAAATCTTAATAGTGAATCAAAATATGAAATGTTATGTGTGGCGGAGGGGGAGGGGGATAGTTTTCAAAGTTTGATATTGTGGGTGAGATTAGTAATACTAAGGAGAAATATTGACACATAAACACTGATAGTGAATCAAAATATGACACATGAAATGAGCTAGTGGATGTTTGATTTTGATATAAGGGTTCATATTGGTAATATTCGAAAGGGTTGATAGCTATGATGCTTATGGAAAAAAAAAAAGATAAAGTGAGTTAACTATGGAAATCAATTTCTCTAAAACATAAATCAACAAAGGTAAATACATGAAAAATTTGCTATTGTATGTCAAGAGGTTTGTAAGTTTTAAGATCTTAAACTTTATACAAAAATTCTTTATTTTGGAATAATTCAATTAATGAAGATAAACGAAACTAAATGAAAAAATGAAACACACCACACTTCATGAATCCACAGAAATATTAATCAAGTCAAGCAAGGATCATGTACTTGAGCATTATTGTTCTACTAGGATCCTATTATAACCATGTTATTTCTTGGCATGTATCAGGAAACTCTTATTTCCATGAACCAATGATTTAATAAAAGGAAACCACACTTACATAAAATAAACACTTAGATGAAATAAAAAAAAGGACATCATGAATTATTTGGAGTGAGATCAATTGTCACAAGATTAAGGTTACAAAGTAAACTACAACATCATAAACTTTAATTAAATCTATATAGTTAAAGAACTAAAGAATGACAATTTATATGAATATTATTTATTCATATTTATACAAGGAAAGATTCCATTGATAGTTCCTTATTTAAATGGATCTTTAGTAACCATTAAAAATACAATTTGGTAACACTAAAACTATGTTAAGAAAATATCTTAGTGTTAAACCCCAAATTTCATACTACATACAAATAAAAAAAATATTATTGTTTTACGCTAAAATATCTCTTGAAGAACCTTAAGATAAATAAATAAATAAACCTTCAAATCTAACATAATAATTCAATGACTCAAAGCATTTGGCTCCCTAGAAATCCAACTTGTGATGTGCCTACGGCAATAGAGTTTTTCTATTATTGATCTATATGCACTCATGATTATGGCTAATTTAATATTCTTTTGTGCATTAACACTCCAATAGGTTATAGTTAATATAACAAGTACAATAATCCATATCACCCACCCCAAATGGAATTGCTAAAACTACTTACAAGTTCGAGGATCCATGTTAATGGTAAAAACCCTTTTGTCTATCTCAATATGCCTTTCAATTAAGATCAGTTTTATTCATTTTCACTTCAGACAAAAAATCTTTCCACACCCTAAATCCGGGTTGTCAAAATCCTTAAAAAAGATTCACTGGACCTTAAATCTAATACTAAAGAAACAATACTACAAAATACCTCAAAATGGGTTGCAATAAGCTCTGAAATTTTTAATAAGACTGATGGTGTACCCCAATAATTCATTAACAATTCCCAAACTTTGAGAGACTCCCTATTAGGGTAGGTGAGAGGAAAAGGCACTCCCGAAATAGATTAACTAAACGCTAAGGGAAGGAGAAACTACAAACCCTAATATTCCCAAGGAAAATCAAGGAAGTGATGGAGGAACTAAAATCCCTAAATAAATCATACTTTTGAGAAAATACAAAACCATTGATTCTGTAATTTAATTAAGGTTTTTGAGATAGTACCAAAAATTAGAATTCCTAAATAAATCGAAACCAATTAAATAAGGTTCTCTCAAATAGAATCTAAACATGAAATTCCCAATAAGGTCAAAGATCCACTTTAACGAAATCGTGATACCAAGTCTTGATTTCATGGTCCATCGGAGCTAGATTTTTGTCAACTTGATTGAGCCTCGAAATGCTCCTTGTAGTATTCCATGACCTTCATGCCCACATCCTCATCCATGTTCTTGATGTTGTGAGACTTAGACACAACTTGCACACTCCCCTCGAACAATTCATTATCATTGCTCTTAAAAGTCTTCTTGGATTCATTGGCCATGGCTACCGGCTGGTCTGAATAAAAAAAAAAAAAAATTCTGCGTGTGTGAGCCATGAGAAGTCTTAACAAACTTTTCACAAACCATTAAACTTTGAATTGGTCATTTCCCAGCCAACAATGTCAAAAATTTCAATTGATTCATATGTCATAATCATGTTACATTCTAATTATTAATATGGAATATTAAACTTGTGAATCACAAAGACAATATGTTGAGAATTAGGTTATTTTTAATATTATTTACCAATATGTTGTGGTTATTAAAATACATCCAATATAATATAACTATACATAGTCCATTTACTAGCTAAATACAATGAATTCCATCTAGCATATTTATACCTTGGCCTCTACGAAACCAATGATTGCACAACACTCACATAAGTCATGGCCTCGACCAACTTTTAATTTAAATACACAGTCCTACCAAATTAACCCTACGTATACTATCATAGCACTCTGGGAAACGCTCATGCCATTCACAGCATGGCCTATACCCACGATGTCCATATGTTTACAATACAAGCTAAGTAATGCGATTAAACGCAGAACCTTCAAGTCGGTGAATTCCCACATAAATCCACCATAACAGTAGAATAACATAACGAAATCATGTTATTCCTACTATTCCAAGAAACAAATCCCATATATAAATAACTTCGCTAAGAAACAAAAGAGTATCCCAACGAGAAAAAGAGTTGAAAGACGCAATTATAATACTTATCATAATTTGAAAAATCCAAATACCATTGTAGAAGTTGTTGGAAAATATTTACAAAATGGTTCAACTAAATGTTTCAACTAGACCAAATAATAGTCATTAATGTTGAATCTTGACAATAGTATTAGAAGAAATTAATGATATAAGCAATAAACACGTGGATTAAAGTTTTCAAAACAAATTCTCGATTACAACAAACCAATACACTACACATAGACACACAAAAATATATATGTTTTTTTCCACCAGCCCTCCCTAATATCCCTATCATTCGAATCCTGATTGATTTTCACTCTTAATTTCCTCCTCCTCTTCATGATTAAAATCATTCTTAATGTTGAAAGATTTCCTTATTTCTTCAGGTGTCATCCCCTTCATTATATTTACCACACTTTGGCATGTCAAATCAAACACATTCTTTATGTGGAGATAATTTCCAGTGTGCACAAACCCAAAATCTTGATAAGCCAAAATTTCCATAAAATTTACAAAAAATATAGATCTTGAAAAAGACAACCACATACACAACATTACAAAGAAAACCCCAAAAAAATATTGGAGAAATGAGAGCATTTGAGTAATTATGCATTTAATAAAAACATTTCAAGAATATTCAAATAAAGTAAAATCAATCATCTAACTAATATTTTGAATGTTTAAATAATAGTATAAATTTTTAAAATAATAGAAAAATGTTAATGTGGCATTCATATATTTAGAGGGTTGTCCCCAACACAAGTTTCATTCTTCATGTGGTTGATTTCACTATAAAGGCATGAGAAATCAAAGGGATAGAAGCTAAGAGAAATTCGATAGGGATTAGGGAATCATAAAACTTACAAATAATAAAAAAATTCTCTCTTAAGGGAATGTTTCTCATATAAGAAAATAAAAAATAAGCAAAAAATTAGTTCTTAAGAGAGATATATCTTATATACACATATCATGAGTAAACTATATGTTCACTATTGAGGTCAACATATTCTACAAATCTTGACCATGTGTTTCATTAGTAAATTGCTAGTTGGACAAGGGATGAGCGCACCTCAAAGCTCCAAGTTACTTTAGTAGAATAGACAACCATGGGAAAGATTTCTAGAACTAAAATACTATGATATTCTAAATTTAGAAGACCTAATATTTATATTTCCAAAAATGTACCACATTTACACTTTGAAAAATGTATATAAATTTTCTAAACCTCATGATTGCATAAAAATAAGAATTGTGGAATAAAATATGGAAATTAAAATCACATATGAACAACAAAATGAAACTAGAAATGAGTATCTAAAAGTCACCTCTTTCAAAAAAAACTTCTCAAAATATACAAAGAACAAAAGAACTCAAATTTCATACAACATGAAAAGAAAATTAAAAAAAGCAATGTTTTAATTGCTTTCCGATAAATATATATAAACCTTAGATACAAAGATTTTTCTCACTATATGAAAATAAAATTTTGAAAACAATGCTTTAATTGCTTTCGCAAATAAACCTTAAATACAAATATATTGCACACATTTCTTTATTTAAATGGTTCTTAGATAACCATTAAAAATCAAATTTAGAAACGCTATAGTTTTGTTCGTAAAAAATATCAAAATATTTAGAAGAAATGCATCCATAAAAGAAAACCCCAAATTTCATACTACATACAAAAAAAACAAAAAATTAAGATTTCAATGTTTTCCCTTAAAATTTATATGGAAAAAATTTAAGATCAATACACAAAGACTGTATAATACTCTATCAAACCTTGGAAGAGAATCATCCCAAAATCGTTTTAAAAAAACCATATAATTGGATGCCTCAAAAAATAACTAAATTAACCTCCAAATGTAATATATGAAGTCAAATGGGTCAAAACATAGGGCTCGCTAGAAACCACACTTATGACCAGCCTATCACACTTGTTTTTCGAGTACTTACCTATATACAGACATGATTATGTATAATGTGATACTTTTTTGTGGGTTAACACTCCAATATCCTATAGGGGCTAGAAAATATATCCATGACACTCTTATTAACTCTCTCGAAAAAGAATAAAATAGTTACAAATTCTAGGTTAATGATAACCGTTTAGTCCAAATGGATTGCAAGAATCCCTAAAAAAATGAATAATACTAATTGTCTATTCCAAAAATTCATTAACAACCAGAAAAATTTGAGAGACTCTAAGTTAAGGTGGATGAGATAAAAATGCACTTCCCAAAGGATTCCCAAACGATGCAAATTGATTAAATTAAAAACCCTCAATGCAAATGAGTTTAAATAATTCATATCCACAATTTTAGAAGAAAAGAATCCATATAAGAAAACCCCAAATTTCATAGTAAAAAAATAAAAAATAGTTAGTGTTTTCGCCTAAAATGTTTCAAGAAGAAATTTAAGATGAATACATGAAGACAACGCTTAATGGATACTCCATCAAATCCTCTAAAAGGGTCATCCCAAAGTTGTTCTTGTTGATGTATATGTAACTTTGGAATGTATTCCACTTGTATTTCTTATATATTGTAACCCAATTTTTATTCCGAGATGTACTTGAGTTATGTCATGCCCCGATGCTCCTATCGGGAAGGTCTATCATGTAAACAAGTCATGTCAAGTCATTGTGGGTAACTCTCCTATTGTCTAGGGGTTAAAGTCCCCGCAGTTTCGGGGTACTAGGGTTATTAGAATATCCTAGTAGAGGTCGGCCCTGGTATGGTTTTAGTCATGTCGGGATTAGTATAAATAGAGAAATGGAGTCTCTATCTAATACACAACTTATACACACTCAAGTGTAGCACATAGTTGAGGAAGGAGAAGACACTAGGGCTAGACAAGATGAAGGTTACTGCTGTCGGGAGATCACTTACTGTTTTGGGGCTTTTCTATTTTTGTGTTAATTCTATCTTTGAGGAAGTTGCATGGTTTTCACCATTTATGGTTTCCCCGAGGATAAAACCTGTGTTCATTGTCTCTTGTGTGTGATTGATGTGCTTGTTATTCTCTCAATAAAGATCCAAATATAATGCTCGCTTAATGATGAAATTCTAAAATGGTATCAGAGCTAACCTCAGAAGAAGACACTGTGCATCTATGGGAACTAGGGCTTCCTAGTTTGTGGATCTTCTGCCACATATTTTTAGCTAAAGTAAGGTGGAACAACTCTCCTCCTTAGGGCACATCTTTATGTCGAAGCAAAATCCAATTCTGAGATTTTTCAGTTTTGGACCCAACACTACTGCTGAAAATTAGGGCTTTTCACAGAAGAGGAATTTTTCAGTGAGCCCAGGCCTAGATTGATTTCCTCCCTAAAATAAAAGTTAGGGATAAATTTCAAGGCATTTGGGTGGAGAGAACTCCAGAAAAGAAAAACCCTAATTTCTACTGAAGTAGCACTGCAGGATTTCGGCTCCAAATCTAGATCTGACATCTTGACCTGGTAAGATCTAACTCTTTTTTATTTCCATTTTAGGTTCTCAGTTTAAGATGTCTCATCATACCAATCTTGATGGAAAGCTTGATGGAGCTGATAACTTCCGAGCTTGGAAGTATAGGATCTCCCTGGTCATCGAAGAGAATGAGTTGGACTCCTATATCAATGAGGAGGTTCTAGTTCCAGAGGGAGATCAGGCTAAGGGCTTACATAAGAAGAATTTGGTTATGGAAAAGAGAATCATTGCTGATTCTATCAAGGATCATCTCATACCACAGGTGTCCTCCCTCAAGACACCTAAAGCTATGCTTGATTCCCTAACCAAATTCTTTGAAGGGAAGAACATAAACATGTAGATGACTTTGAGAAACAAATTGAAGAATGTGAAGATCCATAATGCTGAGACTATTAGGCCTTAATTTAGAAGGGTCTCTCAGATCAAGGAGCGGCTAGAAGCAGTATATGAAGAAGTGGAAAATGCAGAGATTGTGATGACCACCTTTATCGGTCTCCCTAGATCATGGGACTCTTCCATTCAAGGAATCTTTCCCAGAAAGAAGTTAGTTAATTTCAGCAGACTATGGGATGAATTCTCTTAAGAAGAAGCTTGAATAGCAGCTCGAGAAGAGAAGATGGCTAGTGAATATGAAGCTCTCACAGTTCACTCCAAGAAAAATAGGAGGAGCAATTATCACTCTAAAGGTAATATCTCGCGCTCTAGAAAATATATGAGTACTATTACATGTTACACATGTGATGAGAAATCTCACATATCCATATTCTTCCCTAACAAAATAAATCTAAAGAAGAAGGGAAACAAGAGAAGACATCATACCGATGCTGCATAGGATGATGAACCTTCCACAAAGAGAATCAGACAAGAGAGTGATGACTCTTCAAGCGAGGATGAATATGTATTGATCTCCACTCTCACAGGAATTGTTTCACATGGAAGCAATGATTGGATTATAGATAGTGGTTCTTCCACGCACATGACGGGATTCAAAGAATCATTTGTGAAGCTATTTGAACATGAGTCACCTCACAAGGCGAAACTTGAGGATGACTACCAGTATCCAATAAAAGGTAGTGGTGAATCCTTCTATAAGCTAGACTCTGGAAAGTCTTTGAAGATGATGACTGTATTATTTGTTCCATGACTAAAGAGGAACCTCCTCTCCATATCTGCATTGGATGCAAAAGGAATGAGGGTTGCTTTTGTAGATGGCCAAGTTCTTATGTGACCAAAGGGAAAGACTTTTGGTGATGCAATGGAGGAATGGAGGAATGAGAGAATGGAATTGTTTGCCTCCTTTCCCACATGAAGTGAGAGTTCACTGGTGGAGTGTGCGTGTGGGAAAGGGCTGGTAGTCCTTCCACACACCACTACCCAACAATAACTATCCCAACTAATCAACAGAAGTTTTAATGTGGTATTTGACTGATGAGACAAGGAAAGGTGAGTGAGTCAAAAGGGTGGGTGACAACTAAATGGGTTTAATAGCTGACACATGGCTTTTCCCCATTGGCCCAAGGTTTAATAATCCCCGCTCCTTATCCTCAGGAAACTCATGCCCTTTTCATCATGGTTTCATTGACGTAGCTGGTTGGGGTTTATTTTAATTAAAAATGCATATTTACACTATGCCAAAACTATAAGGTGTTGGATAGCACGATATACCATCGGCAACTATCCCTATTGCCGTAACATACACAACCAAATCGATGGTGGGGCTTTTTCCTTTAGCTCCACACCACGATGAATTACAAAATATACATCATGTATCTTTAAATGAAAACGGGGTCAAAACCAGGGTATTACAATCCCCTTAGCATTAGAATAACACCGTCCTCGAAGTTCCAATACATATACAATTTGCACATCAAACTTCAAAATTTTGCATATCTGTCCCACGTTCAGTTATTTAAATAAAATTTCAGGACCAAGCCCCCTAGCTTCCACAAACTTCTCATGCTGGTTCTCGGCTTTCATCTTATCCTGAATCCTAGGAACTTGTGGCTATTTCCTTATTCATGTTCCCTCATTGGGCAGTCCTGGCGTAAATGATGTCCTCTGCATTCCTGGAATTTCACTCACTGCTTCATCTTTACCTGCTCAATTTCCTTTGATTCTTCATGCCTGGACTATTTCTTAATGGGTTTCTTGGATGAATGTCCCATCACTGATCCACCTTCCTTTCCTTTGCTGATTTCCCCGAGAAGGATTTTCACCTCCCTTTGCAAACCAATAGAGTCTTGCAAAATCCGGTGGTTCATTTCATTCTGCCTTTTCTGTATCTTCAGCATCTCCCCAAGATTTTCTTGGGTCTTGGGAATCATTTGAAGGAGTCTTCCAGCCAAGTCCAGCAACTTTTGATCTGCTTCCATGATCAATGTGCACCACCGGGTTTCACTTTTCTCACCTGTGAAATGCACCATTGAAATTATGTCAGGGCAAGTGTAATATAGACATTAAAATTAGTTAGTTAACTGCCCAATTGGCATGGCAGTCAAGGTCTCATCAAAGAGACTTTCATATATTTCATTCCTTCCCAACAGGCACACGAGCTCATTCATGTCCATTTTTGGGCAGGGAGTTAACCATTCAAGCATTCACAAATTACTTTAAGCAAACACACATTCCATTTTCAGTCATACATGCATTCAACAATCTTCATATATATATAATTAAAAGGGCAAGAGTTTCAACTAGACCAAATAATAGTCATTGATGTTGAATCTTGACAATAGTATTTGAAGAACTTAATGTATCCAAGGAATAAATACATGGATTAAAGTTTCCAAAACAAATTCCGTATTACAACAAACCAATACACTATCACATAGGCATATAAAATTATATATATATTTTTTTCCACCACCCCTCTCTAATATCCCTATAATTCGAATGCCCATGGATTTTCATGCCTAATTTCCTCTTCCTCTTCAGGACTAAAATCATTCTTAATGTTGAAATATTTCCTTATTTCTTCAAGCGTCACCCCCTTCAATATATTTTCCACATTTTGGCATGTCAAATCAAACACATTCTTTATGTGGAGATAATTTGCAGCTTGAACAAACCGAAAATCTTGATAAGCCAAAATTGCCATAAAATTTACAAAAACTATAGATCTTGAACAAAAATCCACATACGAAGCATTACTAAGAAAAACCAAAAAAATATTGTATAAATGAGACCATTTGAGTAATTATGCATTTAATAAAAATATTTCAAGAATATTCAAATATAGTAAAATAAGTCATCTAAGTAAGATTTCAAATGTTTAAATAATAGTATAAATTTTTAAAATAATAGAAAAATGTTAATGTGACATTACTATATATAGAGGTTTGTCCCCAACACAAGTTTCAATCTTGATGTGATCGATTTCATTATAAAGGCATGAGAACTCAAAGGGGTAGAGGCTAAAGAGAAATTCTGTAGGGATTAGGGAATCATAAACTTACCAATAATAATAAAAATTAGCTCCTAAGGGAATTTTTCTCATATATGAAAATAAAAAATAAGCAAAAAGTTAGTTGTTAAGAGAAATGTTTCTCATTTACACAAATACATCCAGAAATTTAGAAGAAATGCATCCATAAAAGCAAACCCCAAATTTCATACTACATGTAAAAAGACAAAAAATCAAGATTTCAATGTTTACCCTAAAAATATATATGAAATTTTTTTTAGATGAATACACAAAGACAACACTTCATAATACTCTACCAAACCTTGTAAGAGAATCATCCCAAAATTGTTTTAAACAAACCATATAATTGGATGCCTCAAAAAATAAATAAATTGACTTCCAAATGTAATATAAGAAGCCAAATGGGTCAAAACATAGGGCTCGCTAGAAACCACACTTAAAAATTGATCAATACTAATTCTCTATTCCAAAAATTCGTTAACAACCAAAAAAAATTGAGAGACTCTAAGTTAAGGTGGATGAGATAAAACTCCACCTCCCAAACGATGCCCAAACGATGCAAATTGGTAAAATAAAACACCCTCAATGCAGATGAGTTTAAAGAACACATATCCACAATTTGAGAAGAAATGCATCCATATAAGAAAACCCTAAATTTCATATAGAAAAAAAAGAGTTAGTGTTTTCCCCTAAAATATCTCAAGAAGAAGTTTAAAATCAATACATGAAGACAACGCTTAATGGATACTCCATCAAACCCTATAAAAGGTTCATCCAAAAATTGTTCTAAAGAAACCATATAAGTGGATGTTTTCAAACATAAATAAATAAACCTTTAAAATATAATATAAGAAGTAAAATGACTCAAAGCATAGGGCTCCCTAGGAATCCAACTTATGTCATGCCTATGACACTAGAGTTTTTCTAGTATTGAGATATATAGACTCATGAGTATGGATAATGTAATATTTTTTTGTGGATTAACACTTCAATATCTCATGTTTTTAGGTCGGGAATGGGTGGATGGTTTTGATGGTTTATCCTTTGCGAGGCTGGTCAACAGGTCGCTAGGCTGCACTGGTCTACACGTACGCGTCGGCTCAGGGCTTCCTGCGAGAACCATGACTTATGTGGGGCATGGAGACCCTGGCTCGGTGGGAAGAGAACCAGAACCATGAAGAGAGAAGTCAGATGATAAGGGGGACAAGATCAGGAGGCACACACGAACTAGGTCAGGAAATAAGATAGGCCTAGGGGGCTATTTTATGAAGACCACCACCATCCCAACGATTCAAATCAAATTTGAGAGAGTTAGAGGTAAGATCGAACTATGGAAGGAAAAGGCCCTGATCAGGAAATTTGTGGGGATATGGCCAAAGGAGAAAGATCTGGTTAAGTGGATAAACAGTCTGTGTAACCCTAAGGGGAATTATGAATTACATGTGGGATCAAAGGGTTTCTTTACGATTATCTTTTTCAACTAGGAAGAGAGAGATAGAGTCATGGAGGGAGTCTCGTATTTCTTCTTCTCAGCTAAGTTATACCTTCATCCATGGAAGGAACATTTTAACCCAGAAACATAATACATGATGGTTTCCTCGGCCTGGATTCACCTCTTCTCATTTCCAAGTGAGTACAGGGATTTGGACACTCTGAAGGACATCGGAAACACCCTTGGGGAGTTCATAAAAGTAGCAGAACACACTAAGGTCCAAAGGTATACCTCCTTTTCTAGGATCTGCATCTATATGGAACTTTCCAAAGAACTCCATGCAGCAATGAGTTTAAATTGGGAAGATGAGGAATGAATCCATCCCATAGACTATGAAAAAATCCCATTCTGGTGTCGGCATTATGATGACTATCGTCATCTTGGGAGGAACTACCCCAAACTAAGCCCTAGGAAAAGGATATAGAAGAGGATGGGTTCAGACAAGTTAAAAATAGATGAAGAAGTGAAGGCGGAGGAATACCCAATGCAAAAAAGGAGCAAGTGACAAAGGAGCAGCGGTCCAAAAACCCCTTCGAGGTGTTGGGGAGGGAGAGTGAGGACAGGGATATCACAAAACAAAATTCTACTGCAGAACAGTAGAAAGGCTTGATAAAAACCCTAGAAGAGGAGGGTGTACAGCAGATGGAAGAGACGGAGGAGGATGAAAGGGACGATATGGAAATAGTCAAGATAGATCTGGATGCGATTGAAGAAGAATGTGGGAAGAAAGGCAAGGGTTATGTCTCTTGACGTCATACCAAACTCCTTGAGGAGGTAATCATAAGAACCAATGCCCATGAGAGTCTAGGGATTGACCCAGATTTGCAAATAGGAAGTAAGAGGAAATCTTCAAAAGAAGAGTTAAGAAGAGGACGGAAGACGAATAAGAAACGCATTGCTATGGTGGGAGTTAGACTCATTGAATCTGACGAATATCCTACGATCAAGGAAGCCTTCTATGAAGTCAATAAGCAGTTTCAATGAAGCTCATATCATGGAACATAAGGGGGTCTAGCAACCCCAAGAAATGGAAAACAATAAACAAAAAAATCAAGCAAGAAAACGCAGATATCCTTTTCCTTCAAGAAACTAAATGTAGCCTTGAGGGCTTGGAGAAAATTAGGGATAAAATTTGGAAAGGAATTCAACTAATGGCCCTAGATGCTACTGGAAAATAGGGTGGAGTGGCAATTCTCTTGCAGCCAAGGGCCGTGGAACTCTCAGAATGGCGAGGAAAAATGTTTTCTCTTATGGAAAACTTTCGCATTATTTATTCGAGAGTGAGGGGCTCTATGGGGAATGTTTATGGACCCAGCAGCTTCCGTGAGAAGTAGACCTTCATTTAATTTCTCAACTGGCTCAAGGAACAAATTGACGCTAGAAATTGGGTGCTCATAGGGGATTTCAACTTTATTGCTAACCTCGGGGAAAATAAGGGGGGAGTAAGAATTTTGGATAAATATCAAGAATCCTTCTGTGAATTTCTAGCTTAGATCTCCCTAGTGGACCTAGAGAAAGGAAATGGGTGGTACAATTGGAATAATAAGAGGGGGGGCAGCACCTGGTGGCCTCCCTCCTTGATCAATTTTTGGTGTCAGAGAATATTATTCATAGCACAGGGGAAATTGCAGCTAATGTTGTCCCTGCAGTAGGCTTTGACCATTGGCCCATCTGCCTTTCCTGGGATTGGTCAAGATCCTCCATGGGTAAGCCGTTATATTTTGAACAGTTCTAGTTGGAACGTAAATACTTTAAGGACCTTGTCAATCAATGGTGGCAGGAGTTGGTTCTTCCCTAGGAACAGTTATGTATCATTTTCAGCAGAAACTCAAGGCTCTGAAGGCCAAAATCCCCATGTGAAAGAGGGAGGAATTTGGGAACATCTTTGAGGAAAAAAAATGTTGTTATGTGAGCTGGACCTCATAAACAGAAAGGGCATGGAAGAAGTTTTGGATGAGGACATGAAGGCTAAAGAGAAATACCTAATGAATCAAATCGAGGCTAGGGAAAGGTAGGAAGGAATATTGTAGCAACAAAAAGCGAAGGTTAAATGGCTGTAAGAGGAAGAAAGAAATATCGAATTCTGCCATAACTCTGTGATTGAAAATAGGAGTAGTTCCAGAATATAGAAACTAAGAAACGGGCTGGTAGTAGAGTGGAAACCACATGGGAGATAGAGGAATATATCACGCAACATTTTTCGGAGATTCTTAATGAGGATGGAGCGGATAGAGGTAGGGATATCGGAAAAATCACAATCCTAATCGCTAGGGTAGTTACTGGAGAAAATAATGAGATGCTGAGGAAGCTAGTGGTGATGTAGGAGGTAGAGGAAGTATTCAATCAAATGGCCCTAGGGAAATCCCTAGGCCCAAACGGATTTACATCCAACTTCTTCCATTACTTATGGGATCTTGTCAAGGAGGAGGTTCTTAACATCGTGGAGGAATCCAGAAACAAGAGGGGAGTCCTCAAAGCCTTTAATGCATCCTTCCTAACCTTAATCCCCAACGAGATAAGGGTGAATAGTCCGGACAAATTTTGACCGATAGCTTTATGTAATGTCATCTACAAAATCATCTCCAAGATAATTGCTAACCGTCTTAAACCTCTCCTTCCCAAGCTTGTTAGCCCTCTACATTCGGGATTTGTGGAAGGAAGACAAATTTTTGATTGGTTCATTATTTTTCATGAGGTGCCTCACTTGCTCAAAATCACGAGGAAACCAGGTATGATGATCAAGCTTGATATAGAAAAGGATTATGATAAGTTAAATTGGCAGTTTATGGAGAAAATGTTGGAGACCTATGGATTTTGTCAGGGATGGGTGGAATGGGTCATGGGCTTAGTCACAACTCTGTTCTTTAACATTATCCTTAATGGGTCCTCGACTATTACTTTCCATCCCACTCACGATATCAGACAAGGTGATCCTCTGTCCCCTTTCCTCTTCATCCTTATTGCTGAAGGCTTGAGTCACCTTATCATGTCCTAAGCAGAGAGAGTAGAAATCAAAGGGTTCAAATTTCATGACGGAATGGCACCTCAGACTCACCAGCAATGTGTAGATGATACTATGCTCATGGGGCACCCTTCATTCCAAGAAGCACAAAGCTTCAAAAATAGCATGAACCTCTTTTCTAAAGCCTCAGGATTGGATGTCAATCCGAACAAGTCTCAGGGATTTTTTGTGAACAACTCCCCAGCTACGTAGAGGAACATCTTATGGATCTTGGGGTTCTCGGAAGCTTCCTTCCCATCTAATTACCTGGGAACTCCCCCTAGGGTGGGGAGGATGAAGAAATCATCCTCGCAGGAACTCCTAGATAGAATGAAGCATAAAATTTCAAGCTGGTTTCTTCAACCCTTAAACTTCCCCAGCAGGTTGATCCTGGTTAAAACCATCATGCAGGCTATGCCTATATACCTATTCTTGATTCTCTTAGCTCCTCAATCTATCCTCAAAGTAATTTGAAGTCTACAACGAACTTTTTTGTTGGGTGTAAGAGAGGCAAAAGATTAATTTTCCCTAGTCTACTGGGAGGATATCTGTTTCCCAAAGGAGCAGGGATGACTGGGCCTCAGAGATCTTGAAGTTATGTCTAATATCCAAGGAGAAAAAATTTGGTGGCAATGGGTAAATCATTCATCTCAGTCCTGGGTCAAGCTTTGGTAGATTATATCTGGTTGTGAGAATCCCATTCAGCAATTGATTAGATTCAACGAGACTCTGAGTGGGTCACCCATATGGATGAAATCACTGACTGGGAGGAATATTGTCCAATACCATAGTTTCTGGGAGATCAGGGATGGTAACAATGCCAAATTATGGGAAGATTCATGGAATCAGCTTCCCATCCCTTGGAGATATCTGTGATGGATTCATATCAAGGAGAAGGCCATCAAGGAGGGAAAGGTCCAGGTGAACCAATCTTGGATGATCGAAAATTCAGAAGATTAAAGACAATGAGATTTTCAGGATAAACCTGAACTCACAAGCATGGATGATTGGGGGGATCTTTAGGAAGAAATGATCCAACATTTTGTCAAGGTTAAGAAAGGCCTAGAAATTTTAAGATGGGGATATACAAATCCGGTCTCCGTTAGCATTAAGGAATCCTACAATATCATACTGGGTAACCATGAGGAGGGCAATGGAATCTGGAAGAAGAAATGGACTGTGAATCTTTGGCCCAAGGTATCTCTTTTCGTGTGGCTGGTTGTCAGAGTAAGTATCTTGACCAACAAAAAACTAAGACGTTCTGGGGTGTAGGGACCCTCCCAATGATGCCTGTGCTATCAAGAAGAGGAATCCATGGGTCACCTCCTGGATAAGTGCACATTCGTAGCAACCATATGGGAGAAATGGGCGATGGGATTCTGAAGAAGCGATAGGAAGCAGGGTCAACCAGCCCAAACCCTGAAAGAGTGGCTCCCAAAATCCTTTATGAACCCTATTATCATATCTATGTGGGATTCCTTCCTGGGTATGGCCATGTGGTGACTGTGGAAGGAACAAAAGGCAAGTATCTCCAGGGATCAACGTAGAGATTCAGAGCCACTATGGAATACGGTGAAGGAAAGCCTACTGTCTTCCATCTGGAGCATGCAATGGCATGACCAGGATAAGCTAATCCCTCGATAAAAAGCTCAGATTGCTGCAAGTTGGGGTCTCCATAGCTCTCTGATGGAGGGCCTCCGAAGACGAGACATGATATTCTAGCCATCCAGGTCGAATTTCTGGTCCGCCCCTCCCCCACAGGATTTGAAGTTGAACTTTGATGGAGCCTCCAGGGGAAATCCTAGAACTATGGGATTTGGTGGTTTATGATGTCACCATGATGGAAGGATTTTGAATATTTTTCTCGGAGCCATTGGTTTGGACACTAATAATTCATCCAAATTAGAGGGAATGATTTGCGGCTTTAAAGTTTTGGTCAGAGGTGGCTGCTTCCCTACAATCGTTGAGGGAGACTCGAGCATACTTATTTAGATGGCCAAACAAATAGTGAATAGATAGGCCTCTAAAAAGGTATCCTCTATTAAGTGCATTTCCATTAGGTTGGAATACCTCCGATTTCCTTTAGCCATGTCAAACGGGAGTCCAACAAAGCAGCTGACTTGCTAGAAAACACTGGCATGAAAGGTGAATTGGGATTTCGATGTGACAGACTAGAGGCATTTGGGGAGAAAGAATGGTCCTAGTATTACAGACAAGTGGCCTTAAGCAATCTAAATAGTAGGGCACAGGTGGCTCATCTGGATGGTGGTAAGACATATGGGCATAGGAGGCACGAGCGCGCCCAAAACCAGAGCATCCTAAATGCTTTGCAAGCGATGTGGGTTAAATAATCGGAGCAGATGGTGGTTGTCCTTCACCATCATTATGGTTAATGCTGTAGATAATGATAATATGGGCATATTGAGGTGAGATCGTTGGTAGGATTGGGCTCATAATTTCCATAGGAGGGACATAGTAGGTGCAGGTTTGAAGGATCTCACCTTCATGATCAGCCTCACGCGAGAAAAGGACTAGGATGGGAAGGCTCCCCTGCAGCCCTCCTCTTCTTATGCAGTGAAGGCTCTGCGATCTATCACCACTCGATGTTGCAAAGTTTTCAGGTTCCAGAACCACACATTCTCTCTAGTTTTCCCATTGGTGTGTGTTATTGAAGGTGTGTTTTGGCTTTGCCCCTTGCTTCTAGTTTGCATTCCTCTCCCTTGTCTTAAGGCTCCCAAGCGGTGGTTTAGAAGGGATTTAGGATGTGGGGAATCTTCTGATCACCCTGAATGCAAGGGAGAGGGCATCTTGAGGTGAACTCGTTAAGCAACCAGGGATTAAATTCAATCCCAAGAGGAGGAAAAACATTTCAAGGAACATGTCCCACTGGAAATTCGTTTGGAGGTCGACAAAGTGGTTGCAGAGCTTTAGGAAGAGGTGAAGCTCTTGCCAAAAGAATGCTTACATGAGGAAGTAGCGAACTGGGTCCTTGACCCTGGCACCATGGAAAGTAGAGCCTCTACTTATGATCATTTGTTGACGATTTACTGGGTTACGACGCATTTGGTGGGTCATTCCTCGGGTGGCAAGAGAAGCTAAGGGTGAAGGGGATGAGGAACCAGTGCAAATCTAGAAGGAACATATCAGCGAGTGCCACATCATGCACCGGAAGATAGATGTAATCATAGCCAAGTTAGGCTAACCATTCCACCCTTTTGGTCATAGAATGAAGGAGTGGGCCCGACAATGGGCAAAGCATAGTCGAAGCAGAAATGCACGCAGGGGAGATGAGGCAGGAATTGAGAATGAAGCTGGCCCCAAGAATGCCATTGTGGCTCTAACCTTAACAGTTTCACCCTGCTTGGGCATCACCCCTCCAGGCCGAGTCTAATTTCTCCTCTTTTTGTATGGGTCTTTTGTTATGCTGGATTTGGTTTTATTTAGAGGTTGTTTTCTGTAGACCAGTAGCATAATTTTTTATGAACATACAATTTATGGTGAATCTAGAACTCACTAGGATTTATAGTGTCTCTGTAATGTTGTGGGAAGGGAAATTCTGTAATTTTGATAGGAAAAGATGTAATGGGGGTATATGGAAGGCTTGGGAAGACTCTGTATTCTTTTGGGCAGAAATGACAGGTTTGGTACCGAATGGTGTCGCGGATAATACTGCCTTTTGACTATTATGGATGTTATCTTTTATGTAATTTGTCTTTGTAAAGTAATAGAATGTTTTATTTAAAAAAAACACTCTAATAGCTCATAGGGACTATAAAATAAATGATACTCTAAACCACCAACCCCAAAAGGAATTGCCAACTCAATATTACTTTCAATTAAGATAGTTTCTAATATTTTTCTCTTGAGACAAAAAAGATTTCCACACAGTAAATATGGGTTGCCAAAATCCCTTAAAAATGACAGAAATATGAAAAAAAAACTCTACAAATTGCATGTGTGATTTTTTTTTCATAAAATAAAACCCAAACAATATCCAAAAAATGAAAACTTCAAACCATAGAAATCAGCTCCAAAAAAATTACTACAATCCATAGAAAGTAAAACTCGTATTGGTTTTGGTAATGTTTATGTTTATAAGTTTATCTACAGTATTTGCATTTACTATGTCAATTTCATGGTTAGCACTCTTCTTCATTGCACTGTGAGGTTTCACAATTAGTGTTTAAGTTATTTGTATGAAATTATTAGTGTGTTGTTGGCCTTTGGAGCCATGTCGTGAAGGGAAATGGAATTCCCTCCATTTACACTGCTACTCTGTAGTTATATGAATGGATTGTTGATATTATATGGACAGTGTGTAATCAAAATCATTGTTTGAATTGTACTCTATGGATAAACATTGCAAACATTGTTGGATTTGGGGGCCATGTCATATGTAGCATTGCCATTCCCGCCATTTCAGCTGCAATACTATATTGTACAATTGCATTATCATTTTTATGGATGAAACTTGTTTACGGATAAATCTTTAAGTTTAACATGTAAGATCCATAATATGGTATAACCCTTTGACAATTGTCATTTCTATTCTCCTAGCATTGACAGGGTTGCATTAATGTTTAATGGATTTGTTAAAAATATAGGGCCGAGGGCCTTAGTTACAGTGGGTAATTTTATTGGGTCTTTTGACCTGTGTGCAAATATTTGATGTTTTAGATTACAGCCTACGTATTTATATATATAGCATGGATTGATAGTGTAATGCTACACTGTGAGGTAGAAACCAAATAACGAATCCTACAGGATTTGTTATTGTGGCTTGTAAATAAACAGACACTACATGAATTGATCTTGGGTCATTACAGTTGCAAGGGTTTATAGATGTATGGACTCGATTTGGGCATAACGCCTGCGTGAATCGATCCTATGACCTCTCTGTAATTATATTTATGTTTTTAATTCATGTTGTACATAGTATTAGGGTTGATTTATTGCATTGGGGATTTCGTTATGGCATGCGATTCTTATAATGTATTTTTTAAGTATTTTAAGGGTTTGATTTATTATACTTGCAATGGATTTATTATGTGACACTTTCTTTACTACATATGATTTTGTTGATGTAGTTGGTATGATAAATATATGGTTTGGTTTAATGTGGAGTATTGGTAAAGCATAAATCGTGGACCATTAACTAGTCTCGATACTTGGACTGTAGATTCGACTTATGATTTTTTGGTTAATGGAAAAAGATATTATATAACCTTGGTTCTTGGTAGAAATAATTACAAACCCTCACAGTTCTTCGATATTTTTTATTTTAGGTTTAATACTTTGAATTGATGATCATTCTCAATTATAGAATAATATTTTTTGAATATTGTTCTGTGTAGAGTTGATATAATGTAAATGATTTATTTATTAGATTATGTTTACTATATTAGTTAACTATATTTTGTATTTAAGTTTTGTTTATAGCTTAACTTGAATTAGTCTTTTATTCCTTATTATAGTTCTTCTCGCAATATAGAATTTTCCAGTAGAGTTTATAGGTAAATAAACATATAGGCATTGTTAGATTAATTTTGATCTTTTAGAGAAGCAAAGTTTAAGATGTAAATAAATGGAGAACTAAGTATAGAATAAATAAACCCTAAATATTTATTAAACATGAATTAATTTAGAGACTTTGGGTTTATAAACAAAATGTAAACCCTTAAATATTTTGACAAGAAAACAATTGTAAACATAGGTTAGAAATATAACATGAACAATTGCATATTCGGACAAGAAATTATTCTAGATAATGAAATAGGAAGTCAAGGACATCATACTTGAAAGGTGAAGATATTCCAATGGCTGAAACATACACACATAATTACCCAACATTAGCAATTCATAGGAAAATATGACCTTTGTATAGATGACCAAATAGCTTGGGAACTACCACATTCCACCCAACCATGAACCAAAACCATTCTTGGTTTTAATTCAGATCCCCTCAAGCCGGTTCCAACATGCAAGTAGCTTAGAGCTCCTAAGGTAAGGCTTCCCTAACTCGTTTATCAGGTCTCGATTAGTTCTCATTTTTCCTCTCAGGAAAATGTTCTCCAAGAACTCTCTTGGGAATAATCAGGAACAATAATGACTCCAAAAATATGGAAGAGATACCTAAGCTTCTCTTTCACTTGGGACTTTATAGACATAATTTTAAGTCAAAGCCTCGCAGTTAAATCAATAATCACTTGTTTTTTTGATTTAACCCTTTTTATTTAATTTAGGTACTTTTAATATTTTAACTCATGAACTTTTAACTAGTTAATAATTGGACTTTCGTAGGTATTGTAATATCTAATTTTCTTTTAGTAATAATAAAATTATATGGAGCTTTTCCTTTTTTCTTACATTATTAATATTACTACTAGTCTTACTCTCTATACATACCACATATAAAATATATAATAATATATTATTTGTAAACATTTGTCTTTGGGTATCATATATTATGATCCCTAAACTTATGACACTTTCTTCATGAAGGTCATGAGGTAGGTGGTTAGGTCTACTAGGCTAGGAAACTCTAACATCCTTTCTTGTTGGATTCGCTCATATAACATCGTAGTTCTTTAGTACTTGCTAAGATACATAAATTCAATATTTCATTTAATCACTTATAAATAAGTGAGAGGTGATCGATATTATTCTCGAGTTTTTTTCACTCGATATAATTAGTTCTTTTCAATAACTCTTGGTGCTTATCCACATCCCATACTCAATGCTAAAAACATGGAGTTACAAACTTAGTGCAATTGGAGAGCTCCTCGCTCAACATTAATGCTAGGATGTACTTGTAGGATACACCTAGGGATACAATGGCCAAGGATCCAGTGTTCGAGATCTTATGCTCAACATCAACATGGAAGGCTCCACAGATTATGAACAACACTTCCAATTTATCTTTTCATGTGTTCGAAAGCTTCATGCTCAACATAAATGTCTCAAAACTCATGTGCTCCAAATATTCTT
>LPNX010429534.1:360284-362132 GCA_001517045.1 Pseudotsuga menziesii | reverse complement strand
GCTATGGCCCTGCTTCCGATTTTTGAGATGATGGATTACTTCGCTTTGTAAGTAAAACTCATTATTTTAATATTATACTTTGTTTCATGTCAAAATATTCGATTGTTTCGCACTTTATTTCTATTTAATTATCTAACAACATTTGTGAACAAATATGTACAGCTAGTGTCCCATGGCACACCACAGTCACATAGTCCGTTGATCAATGTTGAGAACATTGATGCGGCTGTCAATATTGCCTATGGGTTTGGTTCTTCACCAATAGGGGTAAGAGTTCTATACTTGTTAATTTGTCAATTTTATTTATATATATTTATAACTTATAGATTGTAATGTATTCAATATGTATCCTAATTTTGATACTTGACATGTTTTGTGCAGGTAGCCCAGGAAGAGTGTATTGTCTCGCAGCCTATTCCCTCTCATGTAGAGGTAGATTCATGCAAGATTCCTAATGTAAGATTCCTAATGTAACTTTTAAATTTGATAGTTTATATGTTGCTCATAGATCTTTCTCCATCACCTTAAGTTGTAGTGTGTTGAGCGGCTCCACTTAGCTATATGATATACTATGTGTGCGAATATACAAGATATGAAGTATAGTTGGAGGTATTTTCCTAGTATTAAAAAGATTCCATGTGTAAACTGTAGTACATGTCCTCATTGTAATAATGCTTACAAAAATGTCCTTTTCTCCTAAAACACTCAACTATCTAACCTATCTTACCAAACCTACCCAAACATAGAATATCTAGCTTATCCATTCCTATAATAGCCTACCCTACCCTAATCTAGCATGAACTACCCCAACCTCACATAATAAACATGACCTATCCCATTTTTATAAGACCAACGAACCTACTTTTAGCAACCATACATCGGCCTAAACCACTCTAACTTAATACTATCTTACACTAAATTTAAACCACATAGAATAACCTAGCTTAGCATGTAAACCTATCCTTTATTGTAGGCATATCCTAGTATAGAAACCCTACTTTGTATGCTAAACCATAGAAACCCTTGTTTGTAGCAACAAATATATCATTGACCAATCCCCAATATCAAATGCAATGTCACCATTGAAAAATATCTACCATTAAACATTCATACCTATACAACTTTGCTTAATGTCATCATTGACAACTATTGACTATCAAAAATTCATGTAGTTTTGCAACTTTGAAAGTCTATCATCATTGACAAAAATATACTATCAAGCATTTATAATTTTATATCTATAAATTGTTTTCACTGATCAATATCTAATATCAAATTTTCGCACTTACATGAATCATGCAATGCCATCATTGACCAATGACTACTATCAAATGCAATGTCACCTTTGACCAATGTATACAACCCTAGTTTGTATTCTAAACACTAGAAACCCTATTTTGTAGCCTAAACCATAGTTTGTATTAAAAGCCCTTAGTTGAAAACTAGTATCATGAATCCATTGGAATCTATAGTTTCATGATCCTAAGTTATGGTTTCTATTTTATGGAGAATTTCAACTCACCTCTATAGGGTCATTCAGGCCACAAAATCCAAACTCGGAAACATAACACAATTTCGTTAGATCCCACATATGTGTTTGGCCATTGTGGATGTGGTCACATTGTTGATGGTCTCTTAAAAGATTTCAATTAAAAATTGTCCCCCTTGTGCAAAATTGGCATGGGATGATAAAAAAATGATGTACACTTTCTCACCATCCTATTATTCTTTTCATCCATGGTTGGTGTATCCATACCCAAATGAACCTATAGGAGCTTATGGAACTTAGTTCTATTTCATGACTCAAATTCTATTTCTCGGGTTGTGTCCTTGAGAGGATTTAGGTTG